>CM035411.1:55565245-55575245 GCA_020310875.1 Ceratopteris richardii
TGGTCAAAATTTGTTAGAATTTTTATTGCATATTTGGAAGTACAGATCAAGAGCTATCTAACCATATATAACACTTGGACATTTGATGGCAGGTTGAAGCTCAAAAATCAAACCCTGATTTTCTGGTCAAAAGCTGCTTTTCATAAATTTTAGAGCAGCGGTCCAGATTTGAAAATAAAAAAGCAAAAAAATCAATGGCACGGATTATTTCCAAATAAAAGCATTCAGATGCACTTAAAAAAAAAACCAAAAAAATAGCAAAAAGCAGATTTCCAAACATTCCACATCGAATCGTGGGACTGCAAGATTTAGGCTTTTTGGGTGATTTTTTCGCATGCTTTTCAGCAAGCTCATAAAACTATACAAACACCATCATAGTAGGCATGGATCATCAACTTGTACCATAGCTTCTTCAAGCTCTTCACATCTAGGGTTTGTGAGAAGACTTTTGTAAGTATTTCTGTGACTCTAGAGTTATTTTCTGGAGTTATTTGCTCCTTTGCCAATCTCGTGTACATTCTCTATATTATCTATTATCTCTCTCTATATTAATAGTGGGACCTCAAAATCCAACAATTGGTATCAGAGCCAAATTATGAGTGTGTGTAAGAGGATAACTTGAGCATATTTGCATAAGTTAATATATGGCATTCAATATGGAAGCAATTGACTGGTTCAATGTAGAGAATTTTCACACTTGGCAAATTCGTCTTCAATACTATCTCATGAATTTTGATCTAAGGGATGAAGTTGAAGAGGTGAAATGGTTAGAACAAGGTGGAATTGGTTGGTCTACAACAATTGCTCAAGAATATTTTACGACACAAGCCCAACTAGCTCAAACTGCTACATCATGATCATCTTCAAGCAGTGGAGCAGGAAGTACACAAGCAGGAGGGGCTACAGCTCCAACTCTAGGAGGGGTTCTAGTACAAGAACCAGATGATAGGGTAATAGCAACAATTCAAGAGGAGGAGAAAAGACTAAAGGCAAAAATGGAAGCAATATGCCATACATTGCTAAAGCAAAGAAATTCAAAAGTGCAAACATCATGACCGATCCAATCACAAAGAATCAGAGTGTTATTCAATTTACCCATGCAAGATATGAAGAGGAAAGACACATATAGCATATTTTTTTATGAGAAAAAAGAACAAGCAATCGTGAGAGACTCGCTGCCGAGCACTCTCCTCTCCCCCCATCTATGTTACAGCCCTGCTCACGAGCGCCCCTTCCCCCCCCCCCCCCCCCCCCCCAGAGGGCCCTCAGCCCCCCTTCCCCTTCTCCCCCGATGGCCTCCTCACCTTCCCTGCTGACATGCATCACCCCCCTCTTCCCCCTCCCTACGCTGACGGGTACCCCCCACTGCCCTCCCCCTCCCCCCCCCCCCCCCCCAAGGCTCTTCATTGTCCCGACCCCTCCTCTCCCCCCTCCTTGTCCTTTCCTCCCAGCCCCTTCCACCCTCCTTCAACCCCCCACCCCCGTGGACGACTCCTCCCCCCCCTCCCCCTCGTTTTTTCTGAGGCAAGCTCACTCCAGTATCTTGGAGTGCCTCTTTTGCATGGAAGAGGAAGCTTTTGCCCCTCTCTGCTTTCTTCGCAAGCCCTTGTGTTCCTAACGCCCCCTCCCTTTAGCCGCGGAAGACACGAATGGACCTTGCGAAAGCTTGCCCTTCCAGGACCAATCGAAGGACAATACTGCAACCCACGCAGGAGACCCTGTGTCCATCGGAGAAGGTGACTCACGCCCCCTCACCATCCTCGATTCCCTCTAGCTCTCCACCCGAGGAGGGTGGGTCTCATCGTCACTCTGATGCCTCGACTGCCACAGCAAGCCCCTTTTCCTTTAGTACAGGTTGGCGACAACCTAGGCGTCGATAAGAGTTTCGCCGGAAGCCATGCCTGATGGCCAAGAAGAGATTCCTTCCTACGCGAACAAATTCAAATTTCAATCTTCAAGAGGATTGTCCTGTGGACCATAGCATTGGGTTGGAGCAAGGATCCCCCTCGGGTATTCCTACCTTTGTGGTGTCATCTTCTAGACCATCATCCTCAGTCCCATCCACACCAATCTCCTCCCCTCGGCCCTCTTCTTCTCCGAGATCCCCTCGACAACTATGTACTTCTCCTCTTGGTCCTCGACATTCCCTTGACATTGACTTCTTGGTGAATCGGACGATCCATGAGGATCAATCTCCACCACACCCCCTTTCTCGTTTGATACATCGCTTTCGACGGCCTTCCTTCTAGGGTTGGTGAGTTTCAATTACCATTTACGAGGGGAGAGTTTTGGCTATGAGTTCATGCGATTCTTTGGTGGACAGAAGGATCTCCATGAGACACGTCTTAGGGTCCACGTGATGGCCCTTGCTTCCCGCAAAAAGACGACCTTGGAGTCGGCCATTGCTTTCTCATTCCCCCTTGCGGGGATACTCACTCGGATTGGTCTCTTGGAGAGCCATTGCATTCTGTTCGGGCATAAATCGTTGGGTTTTCTCACCATCTTGGGGATCTTGACCTCACCGACCTATTCATCAAAGCTTGGGATACAACTTAGTTTTCTATTTATTGCAGGCACGAACATAGTAGATTTAAATCGGTATTTTTGGTCCATAATAAAAATCTTTTAAATCGTTCTCGATTTACACCTTCACCTACGATTTAAATACAAAAAGTTACGATTTTCATTTTTTTGCCCAACTTTCACGAGGTTGATTTTACTCAAGGGCATAGTACAAAGAGAGTTTTAAAAACGGTTTCAAAACATTTAGTACGTAGGGTGCTAAAAAAATGGATATCTCCCAACCAAAGGAGATGAGCTTTCATGTTGCATGCAGGATGCCGAACCACCATAAACACCCATGCATGTAGGGTTTTGCCATATAGTTATGATGACACCACTCTACCCATGATGAAAGCCAATGGAAGGCTGATGCTAATGGATAGTGAAAAGAAGCTCATGGCTTTTTATCTCTCTTTTTATGTGCAAGAAGAAGAATACTAACTTCTATAAGGGCTGAAGTTTGAAGGTTTAAAATTGAATACTAAAAGGTCAAGGCTGAACCAAAGATGCTCAAAGAAATGCTCAACTGAAGCAAACAAGGGTGCCAAAGGGGATGTACACACTAAAACATTGCTCACATGTTGAAAACACGAAAAAAAAACACTCAAAAAAACCCTCACATGATAAAAAACGTGATCATCAGTCAAAAAAACGTATTATGACATTTAGGACGTTCCAGAGTACTAAACGTTTTCTATTTTCCATAAAAAATGCGGTTTTTTTTTACTATGCTCAAGGGCATCTCAAGGATAGTCAAAGATGAAGTCACAATTCCTCCAATCTCCTCATAGTGAGCCTTCGAGCAACAAACCGAAAAAGAACCTTACATTTTGGGGACAGAGGGGGCTGAAAGAGTTGTCTATATATGCATATGTATATGCATATGTATATGTATATGTATATATATATATATATATATATATATATATATATATATATATATATATATATATATATATAGATATATATATATATATATATATATATATATATATATATATATATATATATATATATATATATGTATATGTATATGTATATGTATATGTATATGTACATGTCTATGTATGTATGTATGTATATGTATATGTACATGTCTATGTATGTATGTATGTATATATATATATATATATATATATATATATATATATATATATATATATAATGCGTTAGTAACCTCTATGGCTAATATTTGGCTACTATCCATGACTGACGAGTTAGAAAGAGGGGGCTAACGAGTTAGCAACGGGGTGCTAACATGACCTTTTTTTTGTTGAGCACCCCTCTGATTTTATCAAATTCGATGGTAAGACCTTGTGTGTTTTGCTCTTCTACCTATGTGTTGTAGTGGCCCACTTCTTTGAGCATACTTGTTGGTCAAATGAACCCTTCAAGCTCGAAGGTATGGGGAATGTAGTGCTTATCTATGGTCATATGCATTCTTGGTGGCATGTGGCATCTCTTATTAGAGAGGAAAGGGCTGCATGCAGCTCATTAAGGCAGTCCACTGCCCCCTCTTGTCAAGGACACTCTTTATGGGAAGACAACTACACCTAATACAAGAATTGTGTACACATTGCACATAATAGCCGTGGACCTTGCATATGCAAAATGTAGAAATAAACTATGAGTGTATTTACTATTTACCATTGTGTACACATAATCATAAATATCCATGGACGAGTCACGACATTCATCGTTCATGTTTGAAATTTGCATAATGCTATGGATTTGATAGATACATACATACATACACACACATATGTGTGTGTATGTGTGTGTATATGTGTGTGTGTGTGTATACACACACGTGTGTGTGTGTGTGTGTCTATCCATCTATCTATCTATCTATCTATCTATCTATCTGTCTATATATATATATATATATATATATATATATATATATATATATATATATATATATATATATATATATATATATATATATATATATATATATATATATATATATATGATGTATGTGTTTTATATATATCTATATATATATATATGATGTATGTGTTTTATATATATATATCTATCTATCTATCTATCTATCTATCTATCTATATATATATATATATATATATATATATATATATATATATATGTGTGTGTGTGTGTCTATCTATCTATCTATCTCTCTCTCTCTCTCTCTCTCTCTCTCTCTCTCTCTCTCTCTCTCTCTCTCTCTCTCTCTCTCTCTCTCTCTCTCTCTCTCTCTCTCTCTCTCTCTCTCTATATATATATATATATATATATATATATATATATATATATATATATATATATATATATATATATATATAATTTTATACACACACACACATACATACATACATACATACATATAACAAGATTTTTTATTGCGATTTAAATCTCTCTTTTTCAACTATGATTTGGGGTTTGCTTGGATTAATTCTAGTATATATACATATATACTACATACATACATACACACAAAATGTATAAACATACTACACACATATTACATACATACTAATTTCAAACACAAATTATAATGTACATTTATATTACACACTACAAACCGCACATATATACTACATACATACACACGCAAATTATAATGTACGTACATATTATGCCACTAGTAGACACACATTACATGCATACTACACACACATGTTAGTGGTCACACACATGAAGTGACTCATGGGCATTGAGTCCTGATGCATCGTGTGAAAGAGGCCGCGGAGAGATACGTGGTGGTGTGCGCAGTTGCTCCAAACACCAAGGGAGTGGGCTGTTGCATGAGGAGAGAGAAAGTAAAGAGAGAAACTTGCACAAAAATTTGGAGAAGATGGAGAAGTTCAAGTTGAAGAAGTCTCAATCAAGTTATGAGAGATTTGGGACCAAGTCTTATTGATAAGTGAGTTTTAGGTCATTTGGGCATGTTCACACATGGCCAATGAGCAAAAGCCATAAAAATAATGTAAATGCCTATAGCTCTCCAATTAGGGGTCCAAAAAATATAACAAAAATATGTTTGGAAGGGACAAAATATACAAAAGGAGAGTCATTGGGGCCTTTATCCCCAACATCGTGCACATTAGCCAAGCCTCAAACCAAGAGCATAGTACATACCAAGTGGCAAGGTTGGAGGTCCAAAGCAAAGAACTAGTAAGCTCATGGAAACCCAACAAAACTATATATATCTATATATATATATATATATATATATATATATATATATATATATATATATATATATATATATATATATATATATATATATATATATATATATATATATATATATAGAGAGAGAGAGAGAGAGAGAGAGAGAGAGACCATTGATAGGAAGACAAATAGATTGATAGAAAGAAAGAAAGATTGATGAGAAGTTTTAGATAGATAGATCTAATTATCCAATGTGAAGTTTATGATGATGAATTTGTTTGTTTGAAGGACTTATGGAACATTGTCAATGACAAATACCCCATGCAAAGACAAACAAAGGAAGATGTTTCTTCTTCATCCAAGTAGGCTGCTATCCCAATTTCTACTCAACAAATTACTTTCTAAGGAAGAAGAGGTTACATCTTCAACCACAAACAGAGGAAGACAGATGCAGATTCAACCTATAAAAGAGCAATCTAGATGGGATTCTAGATGCACAAGCACTCTCATTTATTGCTACATGAGTCGAGCACAATACAAAGTAGAGATTTAAGTTGTAGATTTAAATCAAGATTTAAATTGTTTAAATCGTAGAGATTTAAATAATATAAGATAAAATTCGAGATTTTTATTCACTCTTAGATTACTATCTTCCACATTTTCACGTAGAGTACATGCAGTATAGGCTAAACACCTTTTGACATCCATGCTACAAAATCACATACAATATGTAAAGACAAATCCATCTATTTATCTTGAATCAATCAATTATAGATCTTGATATTTTCATCTAATATCTACCTCTCTAGCTATTTGTTCATTTATACTATCTACTAGCTTAACTAGTACCTTCCTACCTACCCATTCATGCATCATAACACATAACACATCTTGACTTGATCAAGAGAGATAAATGACAATATAGAGATAGAAGAAAATAGCTATGAAGGTCCAGAAACTTATGCTGCTGCACACACTAAGAAATGCAAAATGTTGATATACAATGTGTATATGATACAAGTATCTGAATCTATGCTGAATCTAAGGGGTTCTAGTTACACAAAATAATATGTGAGCGTCTAAGAGGTATTATGTGAGTGAATATGTGCAAAAAGAAGGATATAAACTGTTCAAAAACAGTTATAACAGCAAACCCTGATCTGAAATTAGGTCTTCTCTGATGTAGAGCAGCAGCAATGGTCACTCCTCACCATGAAGTGGTAGGTAAACACTTGATACAGCAACAACATGTGAAGAATCCCTAAAGTAGAAGTCACAACTCTCCAAAATCAGCATTCATGCTAGGTAATGTGAATAAGAACAAAGGTAAACTGCCAAAATCTCCTCCAAATCTACATATACACCTCCGAGCGTTCTCCTAGCTCTTAACCCTAAAGCTTAAGCTTGTATAGCTTCAAGAATTGATGTCTTATGAAGCTTCAATGTGCCTCTTTATATAGCTTTTGTATTACCTACGAAAATCAGCATGAAAAGCTACAAAAATATAATGAAAAGCAAGTCTTTGCATGAAAAACAACTTGAAAAGCAGAATCAGGGTTTTAATTTTGGAGGTCATACCTATGCCAAATGATCAACACGTGAAGAAACCCCAAAGTAGAAGCCACAACTCTCAATGATGCAATAAAAAATTTTGACCATCTTTGATCAAATTTTGAAGTACCAAAATTAGCGTTGCTAGAATTTTCGAGCATTTTGCCATTGTTTTCCAACATGAGTATGTGGCAAGTGATGCCAAGGATAATCTTCAAGTGCCCAGTGTTTCTTATGTACCCAAGCATAGGTGATGGCTTTTTCCCGTAAAGCTCATGAATAACAGCTTTGGTGGAGGGCATTAACTTTTGTCGTAAATGCTTTATTAAAGCATGCATGCAACTTTTGTATGTCCAAATTTCATTAACCACAATCGTTAGATCTTGATGATACGTGTTTAAGGGAGCTCGAAAAGATCCAGTAAGAGGTAACATACCAAATCATCGCGAGGAGAACTTGGTTCGCCACCAAAACCCTCCCATCCAAAGACAAACAACTAGTGCTCCAATGGAGAAGCTTCCTCATGATTGTCAAGAGGAGAGGAGAGATTTGTTGCTTGACCGAGAAATCAAGAGCAATCTGGCACCCAAGGTATCTAACTACCCTGCCAGGGGGTCCACTAGAACGACTCGTAAGGGCACCATCCAAGAAGCGCATCCGAGCCAACCCAAAATCTGCAAGACTTTTGCGAGTCAATCTTGGCATCTTGGCACTGGAAGCATCGCAAAATCTTTCCAAAGCATGCTGAAATCTATTCATATTGGCCTCTCGGCACTCCAAGTAAATGGCTATGTCACATCCAAAAGCATCTTATCCCTAATCTGGAGCCAGATACCCTAAAGCCCAGTATCCTGCACAACCGAGAATGCGCTCATGGCCTCGACAAAGAAGAGAAACAATGTAGGGGCTAAAGGACAGCCTTGCTGCACCGACCACAAAATGTGGAATCTCTCCCCCCTTGACCACCCGTCGCCAGAACCTGATTATGGGCCGATCGGTATAAGGCGACAACCCTTTGGTCTAAGGATCGGGGAAGCCCATACACAACATATAGTGTCATCGAGAAAAGCCCAATCAACTCAATTATAAGCTTTCTCAAAATCCAACAGAAGCAGAGCAAGAGGCTCGCATCTGGGCAAGGGAAACAACTTCGCAGAAAGTGAAGATATTGTCAAGGATACTTCGACCCTTGACAAAACCAGTGCGTGTCTATGAATCAATGATTCAAGAAGCAACCGTAGTCTCAAAGTCTGAGTCTTCACAAGGATTTTGTAGGTGGAGTTGAGAAGTGTAATTGGACGCAAGTGCCTAATGTCATCCAACTGATTGCCCTCCTTAGGGACGAGGAAAATCAAGCCCCCAATGAGTGCCTAAGGAAGGTGTCCCCCCTCCATTACCTCCTGGAAGGCAAGACGGATCCAATCCCCAAAAAGCCCCCAATACTCGAAAAAAATTGGGGGAAAGACCATCATCACCAAGACAACTATCCCTAGTTAAACCACGCAATGCATCAAAGAACTCACTATCAATAAAAGGGGCTAGAAGCATGACACATCACCTGCTCTCCTTCCAAGTCTCAGAAGGAATCTCCTCTGATAAGAGAGTAGAGTCAAACTGAGTGGTAGTCCCACAACTCTTGAGGCTCAAAAGCACACAAGACCCATGACGATGCTATTTGATCCCACCTTGCAATTGACAGTAGTGAGCCGTTGAGAAGAACTCTCCGGAGATACGATCAGTGGCCTGAGTCCACTGTGAAGCATGTCTATGATGAAGAAATGCGGAAGAAATGCGGAGTGCTTATCCTCAACCTCCCTAAGCTCTTGTTGTGATTGGGCAAGCAAGCTGCAAGCCCGTCCACTTACAGTCCGAGCGGAGCTCCGAGAGTTGAAGAAGGGAGGCAATACCTCTGTGCCGACAAAGCTTGCTCTTGCAAAGCCAAGCTAGCCGCTGGCTACTTGCCTCATGTAAAAAATCGCTGATCATGTGCAAGCCAATTGCAAGGGAGTGAGCCCGATACCCCTCGGCAGTTGCAAGGGAGTGAGCCTGATACCCCTCGGCCCAAGACAACTAGAACCAAATCGCCTCAATCTGGTCGGTCATGCACCCATCAAGCCACACTTGGTCTGGAATCCACATCACCATGGGGCCATTGGTATCCCCCTCAGCAAATGCAGTAACCACATGGGAATGGTCAGAAAAGCAAGAACCCGCCACAATTCTGGTACTACTACCAACATAAGCCAATACATCACTGACATATATGTGATCAATCTGGAGAGATTCATCCCTCCAATCCTCCTATCAAAGCGAGAAAAATGAAGGCTTTCTCTCTCGCTGATAAAACCCTTAGTGTGCCATACATCACACAATCTCAAGGTCAAACAAAGTCTTTCCCAAGCCGCAAGCTCATAACCATGCACTGTGATCTTACTATCCCCATGTCGATCCTCAAATGCTTCAATAATGTTGAAGTCACTCGCAACACACCAAGCATAAGCACATGGAATAGCATGAGTGATCTGGGACCAAAAAGAAGCACGAGCACTCTAGTCTCCCATGGTTCGTGGCATACAAGGTCAAGAACCCATATTGCCTTCCCTCCAATAGTTAAATCATCTAGATGGCCTTGCCATGGAAAATCACTCCTCTATCCACAATTGTAGATTGCAATGTCTCCCAAACAGATATACATAACCACCTTGAGAGCCATTGGGTCTATATACCATGGTGACCAAAAAGCCTC
>CM035411.1:55577745-55797745 GCA_020310875.1 Ceratopteris richardii
ATAGAAAAATAAAAAAAAAAGAGCAAAAAAACTAGAATAAAACTCAAGATGAAGCATGAAAGGATCCAGAATAATCTATCATTCATGATAAGCAAGTTCCCCTTTTCTATTGAATTTACTAATGATCAATTTGAACAAATCAAAAGACGAAGAGCCATGAATGAACTTGTTGCAAAGTAAGAAAGACCTTTGAAAACACAAAATTAAAAATGAATGTACAGCATGTGTCAGATCAATATCAGATCAATCATCCAACACTAATGCATACTCTGGTACTGTAAATAGTTCACAACAGCCAGAACAACATGTGTATGGTATGTCAACTGCATGGGAGAAACAACTGGAACCATCTGATACTTGCTATAAAAAAGTTAAATAAACATACAAGGATGTGCTACAATATGCATTTTGCATTAAAATGATAGAACAAATCAGAGAATTTTTTTCATGAATACATCCAGGACAGAAGGGTTCAGAAGAGAAAGGCATGTACATGCTTTCTTTTTACATTTAACTAGCAGTCCGCTAACATGTTCAATTTAGCGGCAATTTGTAGGTCTACGCAGTAATTCCTTACGTTTTATGCCCCATATACAACCTACTTCCTTCACCAACCCAAAATCAGAAATTAATTATCCTGAATGTAATTTATGGTGTAATATTTACCAGTGCAATAAGTTAGAAAAACAGTCAGCAACTCTGGCCGAACCATACAGCCTCATGTCCTATTCCTACAAGATCCTGATAAATCATTGAAGCCCGTTTGTAAAGGGACAATAACACAACCACGAACAATCCAAAGCATCTAACAGCATCTTGCACTTTCTCATACAAAGCCTGAACTACATCCTCTATCTCTGCCATATATTGATGTGACTAGTTACATGTAGACTTACCCAAGTTTCATATTTTCATGTATGCAAGTGTACAGCAAGCTAGTTCCTAGGCCACTAGCTGCAATAATGCCCTTTGTGGAGTTATTGTTTACTCGTGAAGTATTATTTGCAAAAGTGTTCATATGAATGAAAAAATCCTTGTGGGCTTTCATTTAGAAGTAGCTTGCCACAATTTACAAAGAAAAAAAAAACAAAAAAGGACCTCATCTAAAGCCATACCGCAGCATTGTTCGGATCATTTTCATTCCAAGTCTGCACTGTGAATGGAGAAGCAGTGTGTGCTGGTGATAGATATGCATCTGCATTCACAGAAGACATGATTATGTAAGATAAGCATACAACTTCCCTTTACATATAAATCTGCATCAAAAAAATAACCTCCTTTTGATATTCCTGTGTTTCTCATAAAGATAACACACAATACTATATAGATTAAGAAAAAATCTAATCAATGTTGCTTTTTTGCATGCCAGTTTCGGTACAAGTTTGTATTTAACAGAGCTCTTAGGCATATATTTTGTAACCCATGCTGAGCCTACATACAACTAGGTCCTATAGCAGTTATCATGCTACGTATACAAATGAGTCAAAAGTATTGATGACATTACATGTATTAATAAAGTATAACACTAAAATAGAGAAGGTTAAGAATCAACGGTGAACGGATCACAACTGTCCAGATATAAAAAATGTAATGAAAATGTAATGCTATACCACACCTTTGACAATAGTTTGCTGCAAGGTGGCCATGGCTTTCCTTGGGGTTGCTGTACTAATCCGCATAGGTCTACTGGAGCAATACACACCATTCATTTCAGTCATTGCTCTATTTTTCTCTGACTCATCCCCGAACCTCACAAAGCCATAACCCTTGGAGCGTTGAGATATTGCATCCATGACCACCTTAGCTCCTCTTACAGAGGGATACCGTAGCCTAAAGGTTTCTTGCAAAACGTAATCAGTAACATCTGGAGCAAGGTCACCTACAAAAATGGAATGATCAGGGCCGGCCTCACCTCGCTTATCACCCATCCCAAATGAAGCCCAATTCAATCGAAATAACTGCTCTGTTTGTGGCATCTGTGTGCCACTGTATGTATGTAGAACTCTCTCAGCAGCTGCATGAGATGTAAACTCAATAAAGCCATAACCTTCTGGCAGACCTGTAAGTTTATTCCGTATTATCTTCACAGAAACCACCTGAAATCATGAAATATAAAAAGATGATGAAATAGAAGAAATACATGTATAACAAGCATAATCAAGTAAAACGGACTTGAATCAATCAATGAAAAGCAAAACCAACCTACACGAAATTTAAATTAGAACTCAAGTACTACTTGGAAGGATAGATACAAATATAGGGAAAGAAAATAAAGATCGAATATAGACTTACACATACTTTCTCAACTATCAAGGGTGATCACCTTTTTATACATAGCTGATGTTGTGCCTTCGGTAGACACTTACTAAGAGTATCTGCAGGATTCCGTGAAGTATTGGCCTTGATCAAAGTGATCAAGTCATCTTCTAAGACCTCTGTGATGAAGCGGTATTTCACATCGATATGCTTTGTGTGAGCAAAGAACATGGCATTCTCTGCCAAACATATAGCACTCTAGCTATAATATCCAAGAATAGGTGCCTTCTCAAGCATCCCACACTCACTACAAAAGAGAACTAACCAAATGGCTTCCTTCAAAGCCTTTGTGGCTGAAACACATTTAGCCCGTAGTAGATAGTGCAACTATCCTCTGAAACCTAGAGCATCATGAAATAGCTCTGCCTGCAAGCATACATAGCCACTTGTGGACTTGAGAGTGTCCACATCACCTTCCCTGTTTGAATCACAAAACCCTTTCAACTCCAATGGATACTTTCCATAACATAGGTATTTTATCTTTGGTCCCTTTCAATATATCGATATAGATTTGATTGCCTCCCAGCTTTGCCAAAATTAGTCATAAACCTGTTAAAAACTCCCACTGCATGAGCAATGTCTGGCTGAGTGGCAAACATAGCATGCATAAGTGAACCACAAGCTGATGCATATGGAACACTCTTCATGTAGTTGGGTGCATCATATCTTTAGGATAGTCATCCTTGGAAAGCTTAACATGTGGCTGCAATGCCACTCCAAGAGGCTTAGCATTCGCAACATTGAATCTGCCCAATACATTTTCAATGTACTTTTCTTGGGATAAATGCAAAGTATGCTGCTGCCTATTCCTTTTTATTCACATACCAAGTATATGCTCAGCTATCCCAAGGTCTTTCATTGAGAATGCACAGTTCAGCTTCTGTTTTACAGCATTTAGTGTGTTCTTTTTCTTCCCAGCCAGCAACATATCATCTACATACAGCACTAGAATAATTGGGCTGCCATCTTCATTCTTTTAATGTACAAACAATGGTCTTCATGGCTTCCTTTGAACCCATGTTTGAGCATAAATGCATCAAACTTCTTATACCATTGCCTAGGGGCTTGTTTAAGCCCATATCAACTCCTTTTGAACTTGCATACTACAAACTAGATACTCTTTTCTAGGAATGGCATATCTTTCTAGTTGTTTCATGTACATCTCTTCATCTAAATCACCATTCAAAAAGGCTGTTTAAACATACATTTTGGAATAACTCCGAATCCAAGGCAGCTGTGAGAGCGAATCACACTTCTTAACCACTTGAGAACACTTCTTGGAAATCAATGCCCTCTTTTCGGATATATCCCTTAGCAACCAGCCTTGCCTTATACTTGGGTTTGCCATCCACATTCTTGACTTTGTATACCCACTTGTTCAGAATGGCCTTCCTACCTTTGGACAACTCAACCAAGTCCCAAGTATCATTTGCATGCAAGGCCTTCATCTCTTCCTGCATGGCTAACTCCCACTTCTTCTTGTGCTCACATAGCTTTGTCTCTTCATAGGTGAGGTTCCTTCATCAAGGATGACTAGGGCAATGATTTACTCGAATGCTTCCTTGATTTGCTTGGAGATTGCCAGTTTGTTCTTGTAATTCTTGGCTAAGTGTGACTACATGCACGGCATGTCCAATCTCGACTTGTGTCCATTGATGGGTTAGCTCCTCGACTTATTGTTGGAGACTTTAAAGCTATGCCACAATCGGTTCAATTAAGTTCTCCATGATGCTTGGTCTTGGATAGAAGCTAGTCTTGCCAAAATGTTAGGGGAGCACTAGATTGTGCCCTCTGACTAGACTAGACAAGATTTTGGAATCATACTTTTGATTAAAAGACCTCCCACAAAGGGAAATAATACAGAAATATGCAAAACAAGAAGTCCCACAACCCAAAACTCATAGATATGGATACTTGGACTAGTCAGGATACAAGAGATCCCATAGCCCCGAGATTATAGGTATAAAACAATATATCTAGATTACAAGAACTCCCTTTCGGGAGATGGACAAGGTACAAGAGAGAATGTGACAAGATCTTGTACCGGCACATTACAAGAGGACAAGACAAGATATCTAGGATACTAGACTAGACAAGACTAGAACAAAGAACGAGACTAGAACTAGAACTGGATCTTGAAAGTACATACTTGGAGATCACAATTCCTTGAGCTCCCAATACTCGTATTGGCAAGACCGAGGATGTATGTGGTCAAGCCCTCATTAAACCGGTGTTCCAAGGGCCGGTTACAAATTGATGATGTCATCGATGATGTCAACAATCTAAAACAAGGCCTCCAAATATCAAAACCATGCAAGTAGCAATCTTATGTTTTGGCATGTTCTTGACGTAATGGAAGCACTAGTTTCTCCAAATCCTGAACCAATCATGAGATATTGAAAGTCGCGTGGAATTCGAGATTTAGGATAGTTTCTTTGTGTTCATGACACCAAGTTCCTCCAAACATCTTCTGATGTCACTATAATTAAAAGCTTTCTGACCCAAACTATTGATGCATTTGAAGCTAATCAAAAATTTTTCTAATCCAAACTATTGATGCATTCGAAGCCAACCAAATAATGGGCCCATAATTTTCTAACACAAGGTGAAAAATGTTTATACGCCCTAAACCAACATGGAGCAAACTAATTCCAATCTGGAGAAGATAGTAACAATTATGTAATGTTATAAATGCTTTAGATGATTCTAACCATTAAAGAGGGAAATTTTCGAAATGTTCTAAACACCAACCTTCCACAAACAATCATATATATATATGTATATATATATATATATATATATATATATATATATATATGTGTGTGTGTGTGTGTGTATATATATATGTGTGTATATATATATATATGTTATATATATATATATATATATGCACATATAGATTGTGAGTAAAACTCTCATTGTTTTTAAGGAGTTTTGGTCGCACTTAGGAACACCATATATCCATAATGTCCTTTCCACACCATAGCCAATCCTTTCTGCCTCAATAACCATGGTGCAGGTTCCCAAAGAGTCCTATTTGCATCCTTTGGTATCACCTATATGCCAAATGTTGCCTTATGTTTGATGGGACACATATAGTTTTCATATGACTTCATGAAGGTCAAATAACACTTTTGTTAGTTCTAGTAGGGGTACCTATAATGTTTGTACACATGTTTACATCAAGCATATAATCATTCATTACTACATAAATACATGTGCAAATGTATATACATGCATGCATACATGCAAATATAAATTTGTATATGCACTATATACACATATACATGCAAATTAGAATGCATACACGCGTATCTCTGTGTATACATACACAAAATAGAACGTACATATAATTTTTCTGGACACCTATGCATTTCATGTGCATACAAATAAAGGGCAATATGAACAAAGATGATAGTAGCCATAGCCGAAGGTATGCATGAAGATAGACAAAAATGTAAAAATGCACAAGCATTTAGGTATGCACATATATATGTACATGCATGCATAAGCACAAATGTACCTTAATGAATTCACCTCTTCTATTACCTTTGTATCATATTACAATTATTTATCTATAGACCTTAAAAAAACTCAAGTAAAAAATACATAGTAATTAAACAACAAGAAGGTATGTGTTGCATAGAGCAAACAAAAATATATATCTTGTAAAAGTTCTACTACATGAAAGATCATACGCAAATAGTACGATAATGGAAAAACAATATCAAAATTATATGATTTCCACATGAAACGTATCCTCATCAATTAGTGATGACTTTATGAAGAGAAACAATGCCACTAATAGGAGCACAATAAATTTAATTTTGGAATACATTAACTGCCCAGAAAAAAGAAGATTCAAATCGTTCATGTATGCTTCAACAATCAAGAATTCACAAACTATTGTAAAACAAAGAAAATAATTGAGCTTCAAGCTAGAATATCAGACGAAAAATAATACTAGCCAACTTTTGAACTTCAAGTTGGAGATTTGATCATTTTGGATCTACTATGTTAATGCAATGACAGAAAACTCAAACCCTAACGAATCGATCCACTCCTTAAAATTGTAGAAAGCGAAGAAAAACACATACAACGATGCTGTTAAGGCAAAATACAACGACATTGCTGTAATGGCATGACTTCCTGAACCTTTACAGAAAAAAAGGAGAGTTTTGGTGACATACAGTACTATGCTCTCTCTCTCTCTCTCTCTCTCTCTCTCTCTCTCTCTCTCTCTCTCTCTCTCTCTCTCTCTCTCTCTCTCTCTCTCTCTCTCTCTCTCTCTCTCTCTCTCTCTCTCTCTCTCTCTCTCTCTCACACACACACACGGTCCCACTAAAATAGTAAAATGAACACTATCAGATACGCGAGGAAAACTTCGGTTAATAAATTTAGAAATAGTAAAAGATTAGATATAAAAATATGTAACAAAGTTCATCGCTGCCTACGGCAACAAAAGAACCATGTCGTTAAATACTACCTCGTTAGTGTGAGCAAAACACGAATGAATGTAATTCTCCTCCATCCAATACTTCAGGTCGCCAATCCACAGAGTCCTGACCTCCTCCAGGGTCTGAGGTTGATGGTGAGCAGATTGCCAT
The DNA here is from genome assembly GCA_020310875.1 of Ceratopteris richardii. Classification (NCBI taxonomy): domain Eukaryota; kingdom Viridiplantae; phylum Streptophyta; class Polypodiopsida; order Polypodiales; family Pteridaceae; genus Ceratopteris; species Ceratopteris richardii. The sequence goes on from CM035411.1 coordinate 55,584,669, forward strand.
TGTTGTTGCTGCTTTTGCTGATACAGCTCGTACTGGCGCTGCAACGCAGCTTGCATATTTAAATCTTGACGGAAAACAATTCGCTACTGTACCCTCTGAGAACCTCGCAGCCTTTTTTTCACCTGCTCAACGCAAGTTTTGAGCGGATTGTACCTCGTTAAGGGTTCAAATTGCAGACTCGTGGACTTTATATGCTAAAAAGATATGGCGGAAACGTAAAGCTGGAGTTCGTTCCTCAAAAAGCTAATTACGCTTACTGTTCCGAAAATTATCTCTCTGTAAGTCCCTCCGAAGTCTTGTCACTGTTCTAAAATTTTCTCTTTAAAGTTCTTTTGTGCGAGGAAACGAGCTTAACTTAAATTTTAAAAATTTAATGGGTATTATGCTCATTCATCTCATCTTGTACAGTTGTTCTTTCAAAATTAAAGCTGGAGAGAAAATGCTTGGATCGAACTTTCATTTTTAAAATATAAATATTAAAAAAATAAACCTTTACAATTTTTCTCATTCTTCTTAATTGCTCATTTTTCTTAAGAACTCTAAAGCTTTGAGTTTCTTAACACCTTCATAGTTTTATTCATTCTCTTGAAGAGCTCTCAAGCGCTTAGTGGAGTATTATATGGTTATTTTCTTGTATCATTTTTTATTCGATTAAAGATTACTTTTCACAAATATAAAAATGCATTGATATGAATAAAAGTTATAAACAAAATGAGGGAGACATATATAAGAGACTCATTAAGATTTTGAGAGTTTGTGCCTATAAATCTATAATAAGGAGTTATCTCACTTCACAAAATATTATCCACAAAAAGATTTTTATGGCACTAGCTTTTCAAGAATGAACCAACTACTGGCATGTTGGGTTAGTTGAGAGGAGAGGTTTGCTTTAGTGATAGATTCATATCACGTTAAAAATATATATAATGTACTTAAACTGAAGTTTTAAATATATGATGGCATTATTTTTTGGTGTCTACAAAAATCCATATCAAATATTTATTTTTCTTGAGTTGGATATTTGTCATTCCATTGTGAATATGAAGCACTATAAAGCCATCAAATAGAATATGATGCACTATAAAGCCATCAAATGGTTAGACACATTCGAATAGAATATCATGAATACTTAGATCTCTTCAAGTATGAGATGATTGATGCTTTGCTTTGTCATGCTTATTTGCTTGATCCGAGCTTTTATCATGGACATGTGTTTTACCTTGTACCATGTCTTCTTTTCCATGCGAGCACACCCTCACTTGGAGGACCTTGGGTAGGCATGTGAACTATTTCTTGCCAATAATCATGGAAGCTTCTAAATGTATGTCATGTCATTTCTTGCACCATTGATGATATCATCACAAAAGATAATAGCAAAAAACTTAGCCACCATCCAACACCCATATATGAGGGGCTCACCATAGAGATCCTCATTCTTGCCTCTACCAATCTTCAAAGCTCAAAGAGCAACCTCCAAGTAAGTGCTTCCCAATCCCAATTCTTGTTTGTGCCTAGTTCCTTTTTCTAGTCTTGTATGTGATAGCTCCTAGTCTTTTTGTCTTATTAACTTGTAATATTGAAGTATCAAAACTCCTCTTTTCTCATCTCCATTAAGGAAGACTCTACAACTTTGATTTCCATTTCACATCTATCATCTTAGGTTGTGGGATCACTTCCATCTTATAAAGCTCTGTTATTTATACCTATGGTCTTCAGTTTGTGGGACCCCTTGCATCTGTTCTATTCATATTATATATAGCTATGGTCATGAGTTATGGGATCATGTATATCTTTTCCACCTCTATGATCCATACTTATTAGTCCCAAGTTGTGATACTTCTAGTGCTTGTTTGATATTGTTGTATTGTATTCCCTCTAGAAATTATCTTTTAGGCAGGATCTATTGTGGTAATTTTATACCTGGTCTAGTCTCAATGAGCATAGTCTAGTGCTCCCCTGACATTTCACCAACACTAACAAAGCTGGGATCTAGCCATGACTATTAATTTTTATACCCTTGAACCTATTCAACAACAATATCAAAGAGTTACAAAGGAAAACGTAAGAGTTGAAAATCACGGTCAATCCTCTCCATATTACCAATAGATATTTAATATGAATAAACGTCCAAAGGTGAGCATGTTTGAGAAAATTGATGGAATCAAATTGAAGTTTTTTCATGATCCTTAGAACAATTCAACCTCTTTATAAGAATGCAAGCCAACAAGTACCTAGAAAATGCTTTTAAAGTAAGGATGATACGAACTTCAAATGCAGTCTTGCTCTTTCATGGTTTGTACCTATCTTTGAGAAGGATATGGACATCTTTTATGATTCCAAAGCTTTCATTCAAGAGTTTTCCACCTTTGGAGATAGCCAGTTGTTAACATGTTCCATGTGTTACATATATAAATCTAAAGGACCTACATCAAAGAGTTGTTCCACTTCTATACATGCATCAAAATTTAGACAAAACATTTTTTATCTCAGTGTTGGAGTTCGAGGTCCACAAATGCAAACGAAAAGCACAAGGAAGAAGAAGAAGCTTGGAGAATAGCAAAGCTTCAAACTTCTCTCTAGGTAGATCCTTTGGGAAAAGGTCTGCAACATTATTCTATGTGGGCACATAGGCCAAATTGTTCTCTCTAGCAGAGAACCTCTCCCTAAAATAATGATAGTGCACCTGAATGTGCTTTTGTGTGATCATGGAACACAAGGTTCCTCGCAATGGCCAATGTGCTCTGATTGTCATTAAAGATGGTGGCAGTAGAAGAGTGGCCAACACCCTAATCAACCAAAAGGCATCTGAGCCACACACACTCAATAGTCATTGTGAAAGTTGACCTCTACTCAGTCTCAGAACTAGAAGTGGCCACAATAGGCTCCTTCTTGCTCAACCAAGATACACATGAGCTACCAAGCATGAAATAAAAACCACCAGTGTACAATGTCATAGCAACCAACTGAGTCTAAGTTAGAAAAAGCATGTAAATCTAGCGATAATGACCCCCCTTGGGATAGAACAATCCAAGTACTTGGGTACCACTCAAGTAGCAAAAGATGCACTTAATTGGCTGCCAATGCTTCAAACTTGGGCAATGCATAAGCCTACTCATCTGGGAGACAAAAAATTGAATATCAAGTCCAGTTACGCTTAAGTAAATCCAATATCCAATATGTTGATGTATGAAACACCACAAGAAATGAATTAATGTGACACTAGAACACCTCTATGGTCACCATTGACTCATTGCCACTCCAAACTTTGAGAAATGATAGCCTAAAGTGAGAACTTTGCTTCTACAGAAATTCCTAGTCACTGAAATGACATATCTTCAGTATTTTGCTAATTTCTCTTAGCTCAAATATTATTTCTACATGATCTTTTAGTGGATGAAACTAGAAGAGTAGAGCTTTCCAACAAGCTATCATATGCTTGAAACAGATCTCTAGAACTCAAGTTATGGCCTTCACAAGATGACCCTGTATGACTTCCAAAAGTGGAAATTTTGCCTGTTTTAGTAATTTTGAGTGTCTAAAAATGAAAATTCGATGCCTAGCATCGACTTGCAACCAAAAGTCGATGTCGGGCATCGACTTTGAGCTTTTTCAGTCACTTTTTCAGCACCAAAATTAGCCTCTTTTACACACACATGAAGAAAACCACTTTTATGTGGGAAGTTGATGTCGGGCATTGACTTTATGCTGAAACTCGATGCCAGGCATCGAGTTGCTCCACAAACCTCATGTTTTTAGAAGATTCAACAACAGGTAACACTCAGAGAATGAAAACAATGACTTATCAGCCAAGATTCGATGCCAGGCATCGACTTCTCGCATAAAACTCAACCTTTCAACATACATTCGATGTCAGGCATCGACTTGCTTGAAAAACTTCAATTCTTCAAAACATTACAGAGAAGACAAACACTGGAGATGGAAGAAGAAGACTTATACACAGAACTTTACTAGTTCTTATCATAGCTATGAAAACTCAGAAGCTTACAAGTGCTTTCTCACTCAGAGAAGCCCGACTATACTCAGTCATACAAAATGAGTTCTAACTCACTCTCTCATTGTCTTCCTCATCGCGTTAGGTGATACAAACTAACTTATATAGATTTTCTTATTCTCGTGATTTTTAAAAAACTTTTAGAACTAAAGTGAACTAACTTTACAAATATGATACACTTGTGAATTTGTCCCTTCACAAGGCATGTGGTTTTCTTCCTAAGATTTGACCTTCAAATATATGTCCAATTAGTGATTGTTTCTCCAACAGCTCCCCCTCAATCACTAATTGACATTCCCTGTTTCTTCATATCATCTTCTTTTCTTTTACTCCTGCCATGCTTTTGAATCTGCTGGTCTTCATGTTGCGGATGTGTGGTATACTTTCTTTACTCTGATACCACTTCTTGACGACGCGACGAAGGCTGAACCTTGCGGAAACCGCCACGCCCAAGAAGAGCTACGCTAGAGTGATTCAGAACACCTTTGTAATCAATCAATAACTTAGCAAAGTCTAGCGCTCAACATATAAGACTGCGCTCTAAAATTCACTGAAAAATTTCACTGAAATTTCACCGGACTGTCACTGGACTGACACCGTAATCGTACCGGAATTGTACCGGAATGAACTTCAATTCTGTTTATAATTACTTCAAGTGAACATACATGAAGTAAGGAAGTGACGCAAAAGCTTTCTTAACTTTCTGAACCCTTTCAGAAGTTTAAGGAAAAACTCCACTAGTTCAGACGACCTTTTTCCGGTCAGACTTTGTACTCTGTGTAGATATCTTTTCCACCGGAAACCTTAATCAACTAAAAGTAGAGATGTCTAGCTACAGAATGAGCTATCTCTCACACAAAACTTCACATTACTCTGTGAGATCTACTTCGTTCTTCTACCGGAAAACACGTTTACAGTAAGAACTGCAACTGACCGAAAATGCGTTTACTGAGAAAACGTTAACTGTTAACTAACTTTAATTGTAACGTAAACATACTCTGTTTCTTTCACATACAAACAGTACGCACGAACATCCACATGAACATGTGTTTTCTATTAGAGAAGATGTATACAAGTGAGCTTGGCTTCTTCTTGCTCAAGCTACAGAAACTCTCCTATACTGAGTAGTTTCTTATTACCATCTCTCTCTCAGATGAATACCCGATATCTCAGGCTTCTGTTATTCATCTATACATACACGATCTCTGGCGTCTTCTTCTACATACGCGATCTCTGGCGTCTTCTATCTATATCTCTGCGTCTCTGCGCATCTGCTATATTTCGTCTTTCTCTCTATTTCTATTCTATGTCTTCTTCTATATGTGCTCTTATTTATACTGCGCACTCTTCTTATGCACGTTCTTGTTTGCACTTCCCTTCTATTATTCCTTTGCACGTTCTCTCTTTGTACAGTTTGATTCGGCGTAACGTACTCTGATCCTGGGAGATTCTGTACTGTACATAACGGTCATGGATTTGTCCCTCCACTAAGGCTTTTGATTTTCTCTGATTCTGCTTCTCCTTTCTTTTTCCTTCTACGCCTGTTTGCTTGTCAAATTCGTGAGTGTTTCTTCAACAGCTCCCCCTCAATCACTAATTTGACATCTTCCGGTCTTTCATATATCTTTCTTTCTTTTATACCTGCCATCTCTTTGAATCTGTTTGTCTTCGTTCCATCCAAACTCTTTGTCAGCATATCTGCAATCTGATCCTTTGTCGGAGTGTATACAATTTCTAACTCTTTCTCCATTACCTTTTCCCTCAGGAAATGATATTGAATCTCTATGTGTTTTGTTCTTGCATGAAATACTGGGTTTGCTGCAAGATATAACGAACTCATATTATCTCCATGTATGATAGGTATACCTTGATCAATGCCCAAGCTTTTGAGCAAGGTCTGCATCCATATCAATTCTTTAGCTGCTTCTACAAGTCCTTTGTATTCGGCTTCTGTGGATGATAACGCTACTGTGTGTTGCTTCTTTGAACACCAGCTTACCAGCTTATCTCCTAGGTATACCATATACCCGTGTGTTGATCTTCTGTCATCTTGACTTCCAGCCCAGTCTGAGTCACTGTATGCTCTGAGCTTTATATCCGACATAAAAGGATAATATAATCCTTCTTTTATAGTTCTTTTGACGTATCTAAGAACTCTTTGTCCTGCAATCCAATGTTGATCTGTTGGACAATGCATAAATTGTGAGAGAACTCCCACTACATAACTAAGATCCGGTCTCGTTAGCGTAGCATAAATTAAACTTCCTACTAATGACTGATATTTCTTCATATCTTTAAACTCTGTTCCACTATATCTACTGAGTTTATGGTTTACTTCAAGCGGTGTTGAAGCCTCTCTGCAATTCTCCATTTTAAACTTCTTCAGTAAGTTTAGGAGATACCTTTCTTGCGAAACATATACACCATGATCTGTGTATGTGAGTTCCATTCCTAGAAAGTATGACAACTTTCCTAGGTCACTGATCTGAAACTCCTTTTCGAGTAATCTTTTAACTTATGTAATCCCTCCATCTAAGGTTCCTGTGATTATTATGTCGTCTACATAAATACAAATGTAGATCATACCTTCTTCTGTTCTCTTTATGAGTAAACTTGCGTCTGCCTTTGAACTTTGGTATCCAAGTTCGTTTAGATACTTCACAAGTCTGTAATTCCAAGCTCTTGGAGCTTGCTTCAGTCCATAAAGTGCTTTTCTTAACCTGCAAACAAAGTTTGGGTTTCTGGAACTTACAAACCCTTCAGGTTGTTCCATATACACTTCATCTGATATATATCCATTCAAAAATGCATTCTTTATATCTAGCTGACTTAACTTCCATCCTTTCGATGCTGCTATAGCAATCATTGTCCTTATGGTTGACATCTTTGCCACCTGACTAAACGTCTCGTCGTAATCTATGCCATACGTCTGAGCATAGCCTTTGACTACCAATCTAGCCTTATATCTGGCTATCTTTCCATCTGCAAGCTTCTTCAATTTGAAAACCCATTTATTTCCGATTACTTTCTTACCAACCTTTCTGGTTGTCATCTATTCCTGTTTGACCTTCTTGGTTCAAACTCTTCATGTGTATCTGAATGTACTTCTTTATCAAATCTCAAATCATCTCCTAATCCGTTCCTGGACGTACTTGCCTGCATATGATTTTCATCTCTGTTTACCTGAACAATTGATTTCCCTTTCTCTCTTCTCCTTATTTCTTCTTCGAATTCTTCAGTCGTATGACTTTGATCTGCATACCAGCTTTTCTGTTCATCAAATGTAACATCTATGGACATAGTAAATTGTTTGGTTAGAGGATTCCATAACCTGTAACCCATCTGCTTTTCATCATATCCAACGAACACATATTTCTCTGCTTTTGGTTCAAGCTTATGTCTGAGTTGAGACAGTACATAAGCATACGCTACTGATCCAAACACTTTGCAGTGATCAAGTGTTGGCTTCTTTCCCCACCAGGCTTCATAAGGGGTCATTCCTTCCAATGCTGTACATGGTAATCTGTTTACCAAGTATGTAGCTGTGTTTACAGCTTCAGCCCAAAGATAATTTGGACAATCCTTTTCGTTTAGCATAGCTCGTGCAAATTCAACTAGAACTCGGTTCCTTCTTTCTGCTACTCCATTTTGTTGTGGTGTATATCTGCAGGTTATTTCTCTCTTAATACCTGCATTCCAAAGGTAGTCATTGAATTCTCGGGAGAAGTATTCTCCCCCTCCATCAGACCTCAGTCTTTTAAGTTTTTGTCCGGTAAGTCTTTCAGCATGTGCATAAAAATGCTTGAAAGCTCCAAATACTTCTAATTTCTCTTTCAAAACATAAAGAGTTATCCACCTTGTTGCATCATCAATGAATAAAACATAGTACCTTGATCCGCTGATTGATCCTTCTTTTGTTGGCCCCCATACATCTGTATGAATAAGCTCGAGTACTTCATCATGTTTGAATCCTTTCTTCTAGAAAGGTAACCTGTGGGCTTTTCCCAACTGACATGCTTCACACTTGTGAATCATATGTTGATTCTGTATATTTGGTAATCCCAATACTGACTGATTCGTTATCATAGCTTTAATTCCTTTTTCATTGAAATGACCCAATCTCTTATGCATAAATCAAGTTCTGTAATTACCTTTTCTCCATGTGTGAGCAACGCTTGGCCAATGTTCCCTTGTACTCTTAAAGTAAAGAGTCTTCCTTCTTTCTTACCAGAGACAATCTGATTGTATCCGTTCTCAGGATCTTCTACAAATACGCCTTTATTTGTAAATCTGACCTGGAGACCTTTCTCAACTATCTGTCCCACGCTAATCAAATTTTTTGGTATTGTTGGAACATACAAAACATTGGTTAGCAAATCCGCTCCATTCTTGCATTTCACTTTTCCAATTGAGTGTACGCTATGTCTCGTATTGTCACCTGTTTGAACAGTGTGACTAGAACTACCTTTTTCTAGTTCTGACATTAGTTCTATATTTCCTAATAAATGATTAGAGCATCCAGAATCAATGTAGAATACCTTTAGGTCTTCATTTTCTGATGTGCTGATAGAGTTCATCATCAACGATGTATGACTTTCATTCTGCGTGTCGTTTGCGTAGTTGTTGTAGGTGGTGTTGTAGGATTGATTCTGTCCCCAACTTCTCACTCCACCTCTACCATAACCTCCTCTTTGATTTTGTCTTCCTCTTTGATATCTTCCGCTTCTGCCTCTACTATTACTGTTTTGATTTTGATTTGATCCTTGTTGATTGTGCCAGCAATCATGAGCCAGATGATTACTGAGTCCACAGATCCAACAAGCCTTCTTGTTGGTATTCTGGCTACTTCTCCCTCTTCCAAATCCTCTTGCTCTTCCTCTGCCAGTGCCTTTACCTCTTGCGTAATAGGCTTGAGAGCTCGACTCTTCTTCGTCTTTTGACTTACCTTTGTCTTTCTTTTTGTTCTTCATGTACATTGCAGAGCTTTGTCCTTTATCTGCATCTCCTTTCAGGTCTTGCTCATATGTGAGCATCAAACCAAGCAACTGATTTAAATCTGGCACAAAATGATTTAAAGAAAGTTCAGTTGATAGTACGAAAGGTTTCCACCTTTCATCTCCTCTCAATCCTGTGAGCACTTGCGCTATCAATCTATGATCTTCGACTTCTTCATTTATGGATCCAAGACTATCTGCTAGATCCTTCATTTTAGTGATGTAGTCACTTATGCTTTGACTCGACTTCTTTTTGAATGTTGTAAACTCGGACCACAAGCTAGCTTTCCTAGCTTTCGTAGTATTTTGGAAATGATCTTCCAATGCACTCCATATGTCCTCTGCTTTCTCCAGTCCTCTAATGTGCGGTAGTAAATGATCTGTTACGGTATTATAGATGTAGGCTCTTGCCGTTGCATCTTTCTTCTGCCACAACTTCAAGGCTTCTAATTCTTCTTTTTCCGGTTGACTATCATCTTCGAAACTCAGCTTCTTTTCTTCTCCGGTCACGTACATCATTAAGTCCTTACTCATAAGTAAGGCTTCCATGCGCATTACCCATGCGGGATAATTATCTCTATCCAACTTATCAATAGTAACGTGGTCTGCCATGATCTTCTTGTTTCTGTTACCTCCGGTGAACTTTTGAGAATCTTTCTGTTCTTCAGAATCTTTCTCGTTCTGGCTCTACCAGCTTTGTTTCCAATGATGGTGAATACTCTGGGCTCTGATTAGATATGCCTAGCTCTGATACCACTATTGCGGATGTGTGGTATACTTTCTTTACTCTGATACTACTTTTTGACGACGCGACAAAGGCTGAACCTTGCGGAAACCGCCACGCCCAAGAAGAGCTAAGCTAGAGTGATCCAGAACACCTCTGTAGTCAATCAATAGCTTAGCAAAGTCTAGCGCTCAACATATAAGACTGCGCTCTAAAATTCACTGAAAAATTTCACCAAAATTTCACCGGACTGTCACTGGACTGACACCGTAATCGTATCGGAATTGTACCGGAATGAACTTCAATTCTGTTTATAATTACTTCAAGTGAACATACATGAAGTAAGGAAGTGACGCAAAAGCTTTCTTAACTTTCTGAACACTTTCTAAAGTTTAAGGAAAAACTCCACTAGTTCAGACGACCTTTTTCCGGTCAGACTTTGTACTGTGTGTAGATATCTTTTCCACCGGAAAACACGTTTACAGTAAGAACTGCAACTGACCGAAAATGCGTTTACTGAGAAAACGTTAACTGTTAACTAACTTTAATTGTAACGTAAACATACTCTGTTTCTTTCACATACAAACAGTATGCACGAACATCCACATGAACATGTGTTTTCTATTAGAGAAGATGTATACAAGTGAGCTTGGCTTCTTCTTGCTCAAGCTACAGAAACTCTCCTATACTGAGTAGTTTCTTATTACCATCTCTCTCTCAGATGAATACCTGATATCTCAGGCTTCTGTTATTCATCTATACATACGCGATCTCTGGCGTCTTCTTCTACATACGCGATCTCTGGCGTCTTCTATCTATATCTCTACGTCTGCGCATCTGCTATATTTCATCTTTCTCTCTATTTCTATTCTATGTCTTCTTCTATATGTGCTCTTATTTATACTGCGCGCTCTTCTTATGCACGTTCTTGTTTGCACTTCCCTTCTATTATTCCTTTGCACGTTCTCTCTTTGTACAGTTTGATTCGGCGTAACGTACTCTGATCCTGGGAGATTCTGTATTGTACATAATCGTGGATTTGTCCCTCCACTAAGGCTTTTGATTTTCTCTGATTCTGCTTCTCCTTTCTTTTTCCTTCTACGCCTGTTTGCTTGTCAAATTTGTGAGTGTTTCTTCAACACTTCACACCATCCAAACTCTTTGTCATTATGTCTACTATCTTATCTTTTGTAGAAATGTACTCCACTTCAATTTCTTTCTCCATTACCTTTTCTCTGAGAAAATGATACTGTATCTCTATGTTCTTTGTCCTTGCATGAAAAACTAGATTTGCTGCAAGATAAAGTGAACTCATATTATCTCCATGTATTGTAGGTGTACCTTGATCAATGCCCAAGCTTTTGAACAATGTCTGCATCCATATGACCTCCTTAACTGCTTCCACAAGTCCTTTGTACTTAGCTTCAGTTGATGATAATGCTACTGTATGTTGTTTCTTTGAACACCAACTTACAAGCTTATCACCAATGTATATCATGTAACCATGAGTTGATCTTCTGTCATCTTGGTTACCTGCCCAGTCTGAGTCACTATAGGCTCTCAACTTCAAATCTGATATCAAAGGATAATATAATCATTCCTTTATAGTTCCTTTGATATATCTGAGAACTCTTTGACCTGCAATCCAATGTGGGTCCTTTGGACAATGCATGAATTGTGACAAAACTCCCACTGCATAACTAAGATCAGGTCTTGTTAGTGTAGCATAAATCAAACTACCCACAAGAGATTGACTTCCTCATATCTTTGTATTCTGCACCATCATATTTACTGAGCTTGTGATTAACTTCAAGTGGAGTTGAAGCTTCTCTGCAATTTTCCATATCAAACTTCTTCAATAGATTCAGAAGATACCTTTCTTGTGATACATATATGCCATGATCTGTATAAGTGACTTCCATTCCAAGAAAGCATGACAATTTTCCTAGGTCATTGATCTTGAATTCTTTTTCAAGTAATCTCTTTACCTCCTTGATTCCTTCATCTGAAGTACCTATGATTATAATGTCATCTACATAAATACAAATGTAGATTGTACATTTGTATTTATGCAATTAGTTGAGCAATCAATCTGTGATCTTCAACATCTTCATCTATTGATCCAAGACTATCTGCTAGATCCTTCATCTTAGTGACATAATCACTAATACTTTGACTTGGCTTCTTCTTGAATGTTGTAAACTCTGACCATAGACTTGCTTTCCTTGCTTTAGTAGTGCTTTGGAAATGATACTCCAATGCATTCCATATATCTTCAGATGATTCCAATCCTCTGATGTGTGGTAACAAATTATCAGAGATTGTATTGTAAATGTAGGCTTTTGCACTTGCATCCTTCTTCTGCCAATGCTTTAAAGCATCAAGTTCCTCTTTCTTTGGTCGGCTTTCATCTTCAAATACTGGCTTCTCTTCTTCACCTGTAACATATATCATGAGATCCTTACTCATAAGTAAGGCTTCCATTCTCATTACCCATGCGGGGTAATTATCTCTATCCAGTTTGTCAATGGAGATATGATCTGCCATACTCCTTTCCTTCTGCTACAACCTGTGAGCTTAAAGGATAAAGGATAATACCTTTTGGAGTTCTTTGTGTACGCGGATACTTTTGAAGTAACCTTTTGATACCTTGTGTCTTCAAATGCTTCACCTTCCAAACTTTAATGAAAAACTTCTCGTATCTTTGCCACCTTCTGCTCTTTAGGACCTTTCTGCTCTGATACCACTTGTTGATGTATGAAACACCACAAGAAATGAATTAATGTGACACTAGAACACCTCTATGGTCACCATTAACTCATTGCCACTCCAAACTTTGAGAAATGATAGCCTAAAGTGAGAACTTTGCTTCTACAGAAATTCCTAGTCACTGAAATGACATATCTTCAGTATTTTGCTAATTTCTCTTAGCTCAAATATTATTTCTCCATGATCTTTTAGTGGATGAAACTATAAGAGTAGAGCTTTCCAACAAGCTATCATATGCTTGAAACAGATCTCTAGAACTCAAGTTATGGCCTTCACAAGATGACCCTATATGACTTCCAAAAGTGGAAATTTTGCCTGTTTTAGTAATTCTGAGTGTCTAAAAATGAAAATTCGATGCCTAGCATCGACTTGCAACCAAAAGTCGATGTCGGGCATCGACTTTGAGCTTTTTCAGCCACTTTTTCAGCACCAGAATTAGCCTCTTTTACACACACATGAAGAAGACCACTTTTATGTGGGAAGTCGATGCCGGCATCGACTTTATGCTGAAACTCGATGCCAGGCATCGAGTTGCTCCACAAACCTCATGTTTTTAGAAGATTCAACAATAGGTAACACTCAAAGAATGAAAACAATTACTTATCAGCCAAGATTCGATGCCAGGCATCGACTTCTTGCATAAAACTCAACCTTTCAACATACATTCGATGCCAAGCATCGACTTGCTTGAAAAACTTCAATTCTTCAAAACATTACAGAGAAGACAAACACTGGAGATGGAAGAAGAAGGCTTATACACAAACTTTACTAGTTCTTATCATAGCTATGAAAACTCAGAAGCTTACAAGTGCTTTCTCACTCAGAGAAGCCCGACTATACTCAATCATACAAAATGAGTTCTAACTCACTCTCTCATTGTCTTCCTCATCGCGTCAGTTGATACAAACTAACTTATATAGATTTTTTTATTCTCGTGATTTTTAAAAAACTTCTAGAACTAAAGTGAACTAACTTTACAAATATGATACACTTGTGAATTTGTCCCTTCACATAGGCATGTGGTTTTCTTCCTAAGATTTGACCTTCAAATATATGTCCAATTAGTGATTGTTTCTCCAACACAATAGCCTACTTTTTGATAACAACATCAAATGCATATCCAACATCATGAAGACTTAACCATAAACATGTTTCCATGGGATTGGTAGTAGGTTTGCAATTCTCAAGGTCAAAACATTGTAATAATGTGTCCATGGATTTTGTTTGAAACAAAGTTATTCCCCCATTAACTTGGAGAAATTGTATTCCTATATCTAACATCTCAAAAGAGGCATGCAAATCATCCCTAAATTTAGCAATATTTTCCTCATTGGGTCCAGAGAGAACCATATTATCAACATATACAACAATGATTAGAAGTATATCATTAGCACACTTAACACATAATATGCTCTCAATTGGACTATTCTCAAAACCACATGCCAGCAAGTCACCATGTATCTTCTCTAGCCAAGCACATGGTGCTTGCTTCAAACCATATAATGCCTTTTCAACTTGCATACCTTGTTTTCATGCCCTTTTTGCACAAAACCATGGAGTTGAAATACATACACTTCTTCATGTAAATCACCTCAACATGTGGGAGCAAAGGTCTCATCAAAATAAATGCCTCTCTCTTGAGCATAACGTTTGGCAAAAACCTTTTTCCATAGAGGCAAACCACATCAAGAAAAAGTACCATTCTTCATAATAACATCATATTCTCATTGCATTGTCACCATAATTTTGTGCTTCATCAAGAGAAATAGGTTCATTCTCATCACACAAACTAGAGGTAGACATTGCATAATGATATGATGCAAAGAAAGCTTTGTGAAGGCATGAACGAGTATGATATGACAATGGTGCATCTAAATTGCTATCTCTCGAATTCTACACCAACCATTTAGGCATAGTTTTTAATCTCTTTTATGTGAGCTTCCTCATAAACTATTGCATCATGTAGATCTACACTAGAAATTGAAAGATCTACATCATCAATTGGAACATGTAAAGGCTAAGAAATTGCCTCATTTGGACTAGCACTTGACTATCTACATATAAAAAAGAGGCATCAAAGTATCATACACATCCTTTCAGCTAATTGATGTCTCCTTACTCCAAGAAAGTAAGGGTTGAATTGCATCTCCCACAAAAAAGCAACATTATGGCTAACCATAATGCATTTAGATTGTGGATGATACGGATAATACCCTTTGCTTTTAGAATTGTACCGAACAAAAATACATCTCATTGCTTTATCATCTTGTTGTCTGCATTGTTGTTGAGGCACTAATGCATATGCTAGACAACGAGAGACATGCATGTGGGCAACAAATGGCTTGTGACCATTTCAAGCCTCATATGGAGTGATAAATTGTAGTGCCTTGGTGGGACACCTTTTAAGTAAATATGTTCCACACATAACAACCTCAATCTAGAAGCTATGTGGTAAAGCTTGACTTTTAATCATTTCCATGAGAGACCTATTATTTCTTTCAACAGATTAGTTTTGTTGAGGTGATCTCTTGTAGTTGCTCTAGTTCATCCACTAATAAGGAGAGCTCATGTACAATCCATTATAATCTCATATGACCCTTAGCATTGGTACTAGGAAATCAATTGGAAGTATGGAATTATTTCCATAGACAAGTTTGAAGGGTATGGCACCTATAGAAATTGTGTACATTGTTGGTGCACCGCTTATTGCAGAATTCACTTACACCACAGAAACTAAGCTAGAGTGATGTTAGAACACCTCTATAATCATCAGTAGCTTAGCAAACTTTTTGAAACTGAAAACTTATAACTGTATTTAGTGAATACTGAAAAATCACTTTACAGAAAGCTTCACGTTTCCTTCAAGCTTCAATTCTGAACTGATTTACTTCAGACTTTACACTACTGTGTTTGTTTACAGTTAAACAATCTTTGTGTCACTTAACTTTGTCAAAACTATGTTTTGAACTCACCAAAATTCCACTGGAATTTCACCTGACTGTCACCGGAATGTCACCGTAATTACACCGGAATGCTACCGAAATCAACTGCAATTCTTTTTGTAGTTACTTCAAACGTGTATACATGAAGTAAGGAAGTGATACCTTAACTTCCTTCACTGAATGAACTCTATCTAAAGTTTAAGAAAAAACTTCACCAGTACTGTGTGTACATATCCATTTCACCAAAATCTTTGATCAGTCTATAGTTGAGACTTATAGCTACAAGATAAGCTATATCTCATACAAAACTTTACACTGTACTTCGAGATCTAACTCATAGAAGTACCGGAAAACATTTACTAAGAAACTGTAACTGTTAACTAACTTTTCACAGTAACATGAAATCTCTCAGATTTCTTCACATACGAAGAATGTGCTCAAACTTCCACATGAACATGTGTTTTCTATTAGAGAAGATGTGTACAAAATATAGCTTGGCCTCACTTTGCTCATAGCTATGGAAAACTCTCCTACTCTGAGTAGTTATTCCTTACCATCTCTCTCAGATGAATACCCGACATTTCAGGTTTTGTCATTCATCTCTACATACACGATCTCTGGCATCTTCTATATCTCTATATTTATTCTCTATCTCATCTCTCCTCTATTATTCTGGTTCTATACTCTCTCTTATATACATTTTGATCCGAGATTCAAGTCCTTCTTTTCTTTTATACCTGCCATTTCTTTAAATCTGCTTGTCTTTACTCCATCTAAGCTCTTTATCAGAATATCTGCAATCTGATCTTTTGTAGGAGTGAATACCAATTCAATCTCCTTCTCCATTACCTTTTCCCTTAGGAAATGATATTGAATCTCTATGTGTTTTGTTCTTGCATGAAATACTGGATTCGCTGCAAGATATAACGAGCCCATATTGTCTCCATGTATGATAGGTATACCTTGATCAATACCCATGCTTTTGAACAAGTCTACATCCATATCACTTCTTTAGCTGCTTCCACAAGTCCTTTATACTGTGCTTCTGTTGTCGATAAAGCTACTGTGTGTTGCTTCTTTGAACGCCAGCTTACAAGCTTATCTCCTAGGTATATCATATACCCATGTGTTGATCTTCTGTCATCTTGACTTCCTGCCCAGTCTGAATCACTGTGTGCTCTCAGCTTTATATCTAATGTATGAGGATAATATAATCCTTCCTTTATAGTTCTTTTGATGTATCTAAAAACTCTTTGTCCTGCAACCCAATGTTGATCCTTCGGACAATGCATGAACTGTGAGAGAACTCCCACTGCATAACTGAGATCCGGTCTTGTTAGTGTAGCATAGATTAAGCTTCCCACTAACGACTGATACTTTCTCATATCTTTAAACTCTGCACCACCATATTTGCTGAGTTTATGATTTACTTCAAGCGGGTTGAAGCTTCTCTGCAATTCTCCATGTTAAACTTCTTTAGTAAGGTTAGGAGATACCTTTCTTGCGAGACATATACACCATGGTCTGTATATGTAACTTCCATTCCAAGAAAGTATGATAACTTTCCTAGATCACTGATCTTGAAATCTTTTTCAAGCAGTCTCTTTACCTCTTTGATTCCTTCATCTGAGGTACCTGTGATTATAATGTCATCTACATAAATACAAATGTAGATCATACCTTCATCTGTTCTCTTAACGAGTAGACTTGCATCAACCTTCGAGCTTTGGTATCCAAGGTCATTGAGATACTTCACAAGTCTGTAATTCCAAGCTCTTGGAGCTTGCTTCAGTCCATAGAGAGCTCTTCTTAATCTGCAAACATGGTTTGGGTAACTAGAACTTACGAACCCTTCAGGTTGTTCCATGTAAACCTCATCTGATATATATCCATTCAGAAATGCATTCTTTATATCTAGCTGACTTAGCTTCCATCCTTTTGATGCTACTATAGCAATCAATGTCCTTATGGTTGGCATCTTTGCCACCGGACTAAACGTCTTATCATAATCTATGCCATATGTCTGAGCATAGCCTTTGACTACCAGTCTAGTTTTGTATCTGGCTATCCTTCCATCTGCAAGCTTCTTGACTTTGTAAACCCATTTGTTTCCAATCACTTTCTTACCATTGGGTTTTGGAACAAGTTCCCAAGTCTTGTTCTCCTCAAGAGCATTGAACTCTTCTTTCATCGCTTCTTCCAATTGTTTCTTACCTTTTGCTTCACTGTAACTATGAGGTTCTTCATCTCCCTTTACTAAATAAGCATAGTTTTTCTGAGTCAAGTAAGAAGTGTCATAGGAATACCTTGTTGGTTGTTTCCTTACTCTGTTTGACCTTCTAGGTTCAAACTCTTCATGTGTATCTGAATACATATCTTCATCAAATCTTGATCCATCTTCATTTCTCATGTCTGATCCGATCTTGGACGTACTTGCCTACATATGATCTTCATCTCCATTCACTTGCATATGTGATTTACCTTTTTCATTTCTTCTTATCTCTTCTTCAAGTGTTTCAACACTATGCTCTTTATCTGTATACCAACTCTTTCCTTCATCAAATGTCACATCTCTGGAAACAGTAAACAATTTGGTTAGAGGACTCCATAACCTGTAACCCATCTGCTTTTTATCATACCCGATGAATACATATTTTTCAGCTTTTGGTTCAAGCTTATGTCTCAACTGTGATGGTACATAAGCATAAGCAACTGATCCAAACACTTTACAATGATCAAGTGTTGGTTTCTTACCCCACCAAGCTTCATAAGGGGTCATCCCATTTAAAGTTGTACATGGTAATCTGTTTACCAGGTATGTAGCTGTATTTACAGCCTCAACCCAAAGATAGTTTGGACAGTTCTTCTCCTTTAGCATTGCTCGTGCAAACTCAACTAGAGTTCGGTTTCTTATTTCTGCTACTCCATTTTGTTGTGGTGTATACCTGCAAGTTATTTCTCTTTTGATACCTGCATTCCACAGATAAATCATTGAACTCTCAAGAAAAATATTCTCCTCCTCCATCAGACCTTAGTCTTTTGAGTTTCTGTCCTGTAAGTCTTTCAGCATATGCATGAAAATGCTTGAAAGCTCCAAATACTTTTGATTTCTCTTTCAAAACATAAAGAGTTATCCATCTTGTTGCATCATCAATGAAAAGAACATAATACCTTGAGCCACTGATAGATCCTTCTTTCGTTGGCCCCCATACATCTGTATGTATGAGTTCTAGCACACCATCATGTTTGTAACCATTTTTCTAAAATGGTAACCTGTGTGCTTTTCCCATCTGACAGGCTTCACATTTGTGAATCATATGTTGGTTCTTCATGTTTGGTAATCCTCTCATGGATTGTTTCTCCACCATAGCTTTGATTCCCTTTTCATTAAAATGTCCTAGCCTCTTATGCCAGAGGTCTAGTTCTGTAAATACCTCATCACCATGTGTGATCAAGGCTTGACCAACATTCCCTTGTACTTTTAGAGTAAAAAGTCTACCTTCCTTTTTACCATGGACAATTTGTTTGTATCCTCTCTCTGGATCTTCAACAAATACTCCTTCATTTGTAAACCTGACTTAAAAAACTTTTTCTACTATCTGACCCACACTGATCAGATTCTTCGGAATTGTTGGAACATACAAAACATTTGTTAGTAGGTCAGCTCCATTCTTACACTTTACCTTTCCAATTGACCTTACATTATGTTTTGTGTTATAACCAGTCTGTACTGTATGATTTGAAATGCCTCCTTCAAGTTCTGATAATAATTCTATATTTCTTGACAAATGATTTGAACAACCAGAGTCAATATAGAATACCTTGAGGTCTTCATTCTCTGACACACTTATCGAGTTCATCATCAACGTCATATGATCATCATTCTGCATATCATTCACATAGTTGTTGTAGGTAGTGTTGTGATACTGATTCTGTCCCCAACTTCTTGCTCCACCTCTACCATATCCACCTCTTTGGCTTTGTCTTCCTCTTTGATATCTTCCGCTTCTGCCTCTGCTATTGTTATTCTGATTCTGACTTGATCCTTGTGAATTATGCCAGCAATCATGAGCCAAGTGATTGCTTAATCCACAGATCCAGCAAGCTTTCTTGTTATTAGTCTGATTACCTCTTCCTTTACCTCTTTTCTTGATGTTACCTCTTCCTCTTGCATAATTTGCTTGAGCAGTCACTTCTTCTTCATCTTTTTCTTTACCTTTATCACCTTTCTTCTTATTCTTTGCGTACATAGCCGAACTATGTCCTTTTTCTCCATCTGTCTTCAAATCTTGCTCAAACATTAGCATTAGTCCAAGCAACTGATTTTAAATCTGGTACAAAATGATTTAAAGACAGTTCAGTTAAGAGTACGAAAGGTTTCCACCTTTCATATCCTCTCAAACCTGTAAGCACTTGCGCTATTAACCTGTGGTCTTCGATATCTTCACCAATCGATCCAAGACTGTCTGCCAAGTCCTTCATCTTAGTGACATAATCACTAATGCTTTGACTTTGCTTTTTCTTGAATGTTGTGAACTCCGACCATAAGCTAGCCTTTCTAGCTTTCATAGTATTTTGGAAGTGATCTTCCAACGCTCTCCATATGTCTTCTGCTTTCTCCAGACCTCTAATGTGCGGCAATAGATGATCTATAATGGTATTATAGATGTAGGCTCTTGCCGTTGCATCTTTCTTCTGCCACAGCTTCAAGGCTTCTGTAAGTCGCCTGATTGGCAATTGTAAAGCTTTTTCTTTTCATATTCTGCACGAACCGAAAGGTCGTTGCGTAAAGTTGTATCCATTTATAAATCAATGAAAGGATGCTTCGGTAACACCCAGAAGAATCGCCAGACTGTCTGTCTAGGTGATACGCTCTGTGGAGTTTCCGTAGTGTTGTTTTTTAGAATTCTGAGTAGTACTGTGTTCTTTTCGTCGTCGTTGTTTGATTACCTTAACTTGTGGTTAGCACTTTTCCATTAAGTTAAGTGTTGTAAGTCTGGGTTACGTTAATGTTTACATTTTGCGTTATGTACTGAGAAAGTCTTAAGCTGTGTACGAATCGAAAATCTGTGAGAGAAGGAACCAGAGTAGTAATAGTAATTCGTGTTAACAGAGTTCTTTGAACACTCATGTACTGCTTTGTGAATGAGTCAATTGGGAAAATCAAGTATAGGGCCTTTGATTATTCAGACCCCTTCCACTCCCAAGAACCCGAAAAGAGCTTAAACGTGTCTCTGACGGCAACGCGCGTTTAACACTGGCGCCGTCTGTGGGAAAGTGGCACCAGAGTGTTGCAAATTAATTGTAGGAAAGTGGCAACAGAGTGTTGCAAATTGATTGTGGGAAGGTAACCATAGATTGTGAATCGATAGTAAGGTGAAATAGTATGTAAGTGTTGCAAAGGTGATATATGCCGGTTACTCAGTTTGGTGAGTCATATCCGAAGTACAGGCGAGACCGACAGCCTCGGGTAGTATCAAATTTGTTAAGGACTCCCCTAGGAGGCAGAAGCATAGATCGGTTAAGACCAGTCGTCGAAGAAATGAAGCACGTTAGCAGTGATTCCGGTAGCATTCCGGTGGAACATACTGCAATTCCGGTAGATTCCGGTGTAATTTTGGCACAGTCTGCAGAAGATACAGTAACTTCAGAGTCTACAAGGACGCAGTGTGTAGTTGATCCGACACTGTCTGGTCAAGATTCGAACCTCTCTGAAGATAGGGGTGTGTTATCCAGAGAGATCATTGAAGGTGAAAGAATACCCTGGATTGAGGAAAGTTCCACTAATTCTGATGACAGTTCGGTCCCAGTTGCAGAGAATTTACAAGTTTCCGGTGACAGTGTGATATTTCCTGGGGAATCTTCATTCAGGACACCACTGTTCGGGGCAATTTTGCCTACGTTTGATACCACAGAAGAGGATATGCTATTCGAATTAGAAATTCGTAAGAGGTTGAGTGCTATTTTCGAACCGGAAGGTGAACAGTCTGATCATACAGACTCTGAAGGACCGAAAACACATCCTAAGAACTCAGGAAATAGTAACAGTACCGCCACTAGCACCATGAGTGGGCAACAATAACAACAACAACAACAACAACAACAACAACAACAACAACAACAACAACAACAACATCAGCAGCAACAGCCACTCCCACCTCGACCGGTTCCAACAGGGGTCACATACACCAAATTCGGTGGATTTCCAGGTGATGATCCTTATGCTCATGTACGCACCTTTGAAATAAGTTATGCAGTGCTAAACCATCCACCTGATCCGACATACAAGGCCATAGTATTCCAGTCAACATTAGTTAATGAAGCAGCAAGGTGGCTTATAGAGTATGATATCAACCATTTCGGCACCTATGAAGCGGTAAGGGATGCGTTTTTGCAGAGATTCCGGCTGAAGAAGAACCCTGCCAAAATTTTAAATTACTTGCAGAACAATAGACAGAAGCTGAACCAAACAATGCAGGAATATGCCACCCTGTTTAGAACTCATTTGAGACAACTACCTCCGACACATGCTAATTTACCGGATGATGTCATCACTCAGTGGTTTATTAATGGTTTGACTCTACAGCTCAAACAGATTATGATCATCCGTTGTGTGGGAGCTATGACACTAAATGCGGTTATTGCAATGGCTTTGCAGCTCGAGCATAAGGTTGGAGGCTTTATTGAAGACCTGGAGTGGTTGAAAGCCAGTAAAAATGTTGTAGAGGATCCGGCTAGACAGATGTACTGCACTAATTGCAAGAATCTAGGGCATACCAGTGCCACATGTGCCCTTAATCAGATGTATTGCGCTATCTGCAATACCACCGGACATTCCACCGAAAATTGTGCTTATAACGCCAAAGTGCAGGGACCAGCAACTGTAAATGCTATTATACAAGAACCGGGGCAGCCAGCCACTCACTACGTACCGCCACAGATGAGAAATAATTAGCAGCAAGGATACAAAAATTATCGGGGACAGAGGAATACAAACTTCAATACAAATCGCTGGTAGACGGGAACATCACAGGAAGGTGCTTCTTTGCCACCACCTCACTGTCATTTTTGCGGAGAGTTGGGTCACATTCGAAGATTCTATAAAGATGCAGCCAAATATGATCAGAGGAAGAAAGAGCGTCAGAACCTGATGACCAATATGGTCTATATTTCACCAGTGGAAACTCAGGCCGCAGTGATTCAAACAAGATCTGGTAAGTAGTTACAACCAGCAGCAGAAGTGTTTGAACCTGGCATCCATGAACAACAGAGAATGTATAACAAGGCTAGCCAATGGACCACCAAAGAGCCTATAGTGTTCCTAGATCCAAGTCCGGTGACCCAAGTTCCGCTGCCAAAGGAAGGATCGCAGGAACAAGATTCTACCCCAGTAACAGGCACATCATCTTCAGAATCGGTGAAAAGTACAATTCAAGCAGATCAGGCATGGGAAATTTTATCTAAGGCATCCATTACTCTCCCTCTTGGACAGTTACTTGCATTAGTGTCGAGAGTTCGCTAGCAATTGCAGCAACAACTTAGTCTTGGGTCTTCATGCATTCCAACGACAGCAACGGTACAACCGGAAGCTGATTCTACGGTGGATCATTCGGTCCTCTTAATTACGGTATGGCACAAGAATCACAAAATTACTCAAGTCTTGATTGATGGTGGTTCGGGTATAAACATAGCAACTGCAGCCCTCTGTAAAAAGTTAGGATGGATGCAAATTGAGCCTGTTCAATTTTTTGTCAGAATGGCCGACCAATCCCGAGTTCATCCGTTGGGACTTGTAAGGAATATCCCGATCACCTTGCAAGGCACCACATTCAAAATGACTTTTGTAGTCTTAGAACTACCGGAGTCTAGTCTAGATTACAATCTTCTTTTTTGGTCACCCATGGTTGAAACAGGCTAAGGTTATACAGGATTGGTCAGCGCAGGAACTTACTTTTAAGGACAACCACCGTAAATATGTTGTCAAGCTGGATGGTATTCAACCCTATGAACTTCATGCGAGACCATATGTAACAGAGCCGGTCCACATGTTGGATGACTTATCTGATGATGAAGAAGAAGCGTTTCTGAAGAATAATGAAGATTTGGTTTCCTTAGGTACTGTAGATCTGCAATCTATTGTGACAACTGGAGTCCGGTAGTCTGTACGATGGTGCCTGTGACCGAAGAAGTGAAGAAAGAAGATACTGTTGCTATGGATGAAGCCGCTCTACAACAACTTTTACAGTCAGCTGACG
Organism: Ceratopteris richardii; assembly: GCA_020310875.1. Classification (NCBI taxonomy): domain Eukaryota; kingdom Viridiplantae; phylum Streptophyta; class Polypodiopsida; order Polypodiales; family Pteridaceae; genus Ceratopteris; species Ceratopteris richardii. The sequence continues at coordinate 55,608,365 of CM035411.1, forward strand.
ATCCAGGGAAACCTCGTCAATTCTATGTTCCCGAAGATCAGTTAATCACCTATAATTTGGGAGATGAAGTAAATCCGTGACTTGTCAAGATAAAGGAAGGATTGTCTGAGGCATTTCAAGCAGATTTGATCCAACTTCTTAGTGCGTTCTGTGATGTTTTTGCATGGGATTATCGTGATATGAAAGGTCTAGACCCTCACATCTATCAACATCGGGTCGTGCTCAAACCAGAAGCAAAGCCGATTAAACAACCCAGCTACCGTATGAACCCTAACTATGCAGCACAGGTCAAAGCAGAACTTGATCGCCTATTAAAGGTAGGATTCATTGTACCCATTGAGCACGCTGAATGGATCTCCCCGATCGTGATCGTACCAAAGAAAAATAAGCAGCTCCGAATATGTGTCGATTACGAAATTGAATGCAGCCACCGTACCTGATCCATTTCCTCTTCCATTTCTTGATACAATGCTGGACAGAGTGGCTGGGCATGAAATGTATTCATTTCTCGATGGTTATAGTGGGTATAACCAGGTTCGAATGGCTGAGCAAGATATACCGAAAACAACGTTTATTACGAATTGGGGTGTTTTTGTTTGTACAGTCATGTGGTTTGGGTTAAGAAATGCTCCTAGTACGTTTCAGCGTTGTATGCAGGAAATCTTCTCACCCTATCTCACTTCTTTTATGCAAGTATATCTAGATGACTTCTCTTTATTTGGTAAGATGGTAGCACACCTGTATCATTTATGGTGTTGCTTTGAGAAATGTCGTGAATACCGACTCTGTTTGAACCCCACCAAATCTGTCTTTGCGGCTTCTTGTGGTAAGCTCCTTGGCCATATTGTATCTGCACAGGGCATACAAGTTGATCCAGACAAAGTTGCAGCCGTGTTAGAAGCACCTTTGCCTACTACGCCGAAAGAAGTGATGTGCTTCATGGGTCAAGTCAGGTGGCATGGTCGACATTTACGGTGGCTTGCCCATTTGGCAATACCCCTAAATCGGCTAATAACTAGTACTCCTCGACAGTTTGATTGGACTCCGGAATGTCAAACTGCATTTGATCATCTAAAAGGATTATTAACGCAGGTTCCAATTTTACAACCTCTTGATTGTGAACGCCCATTCCATGTTTTTGTAGACGCATCAGATATAGCCATTGGAAGTGTTGTTGGAGATAGACGTCTGCGGAAGCATGCGAACAACACAAGGAAGAAGAAGAAGCTTGGAGCACAAACACACAATACTGAATGTATTACTAGAGAATGTACAAAGATAAGTAGCCCATTAGGGCAATAGGCATATATACAAGCCGGGGGAAAAAAACCTCCTAAAGAGGGAAAAAAGTGCCCCGGCAGTCCTAGGGTGTTCACACACATCACTACCTAAATATATCAACAAATCCCCCCTGGGAGTGATGCGGTGAACAAGGAGCTGGCACTCATGTATAAGGAAGTGCCAAGCTATGTGGAAATCACTTCACAAAAGGAAGTAAGCCCAAAGCTTTGCGGAAAGCTTCAAACTTCTCCCTAGGCAGAGCCTTCGTGAAAAGGTCTGCAATGTTCTCCTGCGTGGACACATATGCCAAGCTGATCTCCCCAGCAGAGAACCTCTCCCTGACATAGTGATAATGCACCTCAATGTGCTTAGTGCGAGCATGGAACACAGGGTTCCTCGCAACTGCCAATGCACTCTGACTGTCAGTGAAGATGGTGGTGGCAGAAGACTGGCCAACACCCAAATCAGCCATAAGGCGTCTGAGCCACACACACTCAATAGTCGCTGTGAAAGCTACCCTATACTCAGCCTCACAACTGGAAGTGGCCATAGTAGGCTGCTTCTTGCTCAACCAAGATATACATGAGGTACCAAGCATGAAGCAAAAACCACTGGTGGACACACGAGTGTCATAGCAACCAGCCCAATCTGAGTCAGAAAAACAATGCAAATCTGGTGGTAGTGATCCCCCCTTGGGATAAAACAACCCAAGTAGCCTAGTACCACTCAAGTAGCGAAAGATGCGCTTAACCGCTTTCCAATGCGTGACTCCTGGGCAATGCATAAAACTGCTCATCTATGAGACAACAAACTGAATATCTGGCCGAGTAATGCATAACTAAAGGGTGGCAATAGGCTTACAGTCTTCAAGGCCAAAACGCTGCAATAATGTGTCAATATATTTCGTTTGACACAAAGCCATTCCACCATCAACATGCATAAACTGAATGCCCAAATAGTGATGCAAATGCCCCAAATCAGACATCTCAAATGAGGCATGCAAATCAGCCTTAAAATCAGCAATATGTGTCTCAATAGGACCAGTGAGCAGCATGTCATCAACATAGACAACAATGATCAGAAGCACATCATTAGCACGCTTAACATATAAGGTGTTTTCAGTTGGACTGTTCTCAAAACCATGTGCAATCAGATAGGCATGTATCTTCTCATACCAAGCACGTGGTGCTTGCTTTAAACCATATAATGCCTTCTTTAACCTGCACACCTGGTTTTCATGCCCTTTCTGCACAAAGCCACGGGGCTGAAAAACATACACTTCTTCATGCAAGTCACCATTCAGAAATGCTGTTTTAATGTCCAATTGATGTACATTCCAACCATGATGGGCTGCAAGTGCACAAATGCTCCGAACAGTAGTCGTACGGCATGTAGGTGCAAAGGTCTCATCAAAATCAATGTCTCTTTCCTGTGCATAACCCTTGCAACAAGCCTAGCCTTATACCTGTCAACTGTACCATCAGGTTTACGCTTCAGCTTGTATACCCACTTAGTGCCAATGGCCTTCCTTCCAGGAGGCAAGTCACATAAAGACCATGTACCATTCTTCATTATAGCATCATATTCAGATTGCATAGCAGCCATCCAATTTTCTGAATTTTGTGCTTCATCAAAAGAAACAGGCTCATTCTCATCACAGAGACTAGATGCAGCCATAGCATAGCAATCTGATGCAAAGGAGGCACTATGAGAGCCTGAACGAGTACGATATGACAAAGGTGCATCTAATTTGCTGTCACGCAAAGTCTGCACCAGCCATTTTGGCATAGTTTTTGCCTTCTCAATATCAGCTCTCTCATCAACAAGTGCATCATGTAAATCTGCATAAAAAATGGAATGATCTGCATCATCATATGAAACCTGCAAAGGTTGAGAAGTTGCCTCATTAGGACCAGCACTAGACTGTCCACCTGTAAAAAGAGGCATCAAAGTATCATACATGTCTTTGGAGCTAACAGATGTCTCCTTAGTACATGAAAGCAATGGCTGAATAGCATCTTCCACAAAGACAACATCACGGCTAACCAGAATGCGTTTAGTCTGTGGATGATACAAACGATAGCCTTTACTTTCAGAACTGTACCCAACAAAAATACATTTTACTGCCTTATCATCCAATTTTCTGCGATGTTGTTCAGGCACTAATGCATATGCCAAACAACAAAAAACACACAGATGAGCAACAGATGGCTTGCGGTCATGCCAAGCCTCATATGGAGTGATAGACTGCAACGCTTTAGTGGGACACCTGTTCAGTACATATGCTGCACACATGACAGCCTCAAGCCAGAAACTATGTGGTAAAGCCTGACTTTTGACCATGCACCTCGCCATCTCCATGAGTGACCTGTTCTTTCTTTCAGCAACTCCATTCTGTTGAGGTGTATACGGCACTGTACACTGGTGTTTTATCCCATGTTCAGCCAGAAATGCATTAAAATCTGAAGACATATATTCTCCCCCTCGATCAGAACGGAGGGTGCCCATTTTACATGCTGACAAATTTTTAGCCAAAACCAAAAACTGTTTGAAGCACATGAATACTTCGGACTTTGCTTTGAGTGGATATACCCATGCATGCCTGGAAAAATCATCAATGAAAGTCACGAAGTAAAGGTAATTTCCAAAAGAGGGTGTCTGCATAGGACCACAGACATCACTATGTACAAGCTGCAATTTCTGCGTAGCCCGAACTGAACCATCTTTTAGAAAGGAAGAATGCTGCATTTTGCCTAAAATACAGCCTTCACAAACATGTTTTCCAGGTGCCTCAAGTTTGGGCAAAGAGGACACCATTTCAGATTTTTGCAGGCGTAGCAAACTAGCAAAATTCAGATGACCAAAGCATGCATGCCAAAGCTTTGCATCTGACATAGCCTGAGAATCATGAACTGCACATGCCGAATCATTCACAGATCTTTCATAGTCTATGAGCTTATACAGCCCACGGCATAAAATGCCAGAAGCAATAATCACATCGCCATTTGAGAGATCATGGACTGTACACTTGTCATCAACGAATTTCACAACCAAGCCAATCTTGGCTAATGCAGAAACTGATAACAGGTTCTTTTTTATCCCTGGCACAAATAAAGCATCTGCCAAAGTGAAAGAACTACCATCAACAGTAGTCAGAATGATCTTACCAACTCCCATAACAGGATAAGAGGAGTTATTGGCGCATGTGACAGTATTCCCTGTAGGGGCAGGCTCGAGTGAAGAGAAGAAACTGCGTTGCGAGGTAATATGTTTGGTCGCCCCACTGTCAAAGTACCAAACATCTGAGTCTACTGCAGACATGCACTGATCATGAGAAGATGGGTCAAAACTGCAGACAGTAGTAGACACCCATTCTTCTTCTTGCACAAGATTTGCAGACTCTGTCTTTGGTGTAGAGGCCTCTGCAACAACCATTCCAGTCTCTTTCTTCTTTGCCTCTTTAGCAGCCAGTTTTGGACAGTTCTTTATGATATGATCATTTCCTTTACAGTACTTGCAAAACAATTTCTGCTTTTCTGATTTCTTCTCATCTTTATCCTGGTTCTTCGATTGTGTAGCATTTGCAGATTTCTGCTTACTAGTAGAAGAGCTCCATTTTCCTTTGCCCTTCTGACTAGCCAGGAAAGCTTGATCTGCAACACGCATAATGGACCTGTTCTGCCTGGACTGATCTTCCTGCAACAGAACAGAGACTAATTCCTCAAATGACAAGGCATTCGGATTGCCTTTCATCATCAACCGAAGAGTAGAGGCAAAACTCTGATATGAATTAGGAAGACCATTCAGAACGGTCTGCACAAGTGAGCTATCTGGTATAACCTCATCAGCAGAAATCAATTGTTCCTTCAGGTCTTTGATCTTTGTGAGAAAACTGTCCATAGAATCACCTTCATTCATGTGCTCACTCTCCAACTGTTTTCGGAGGTAAGCAACACGAGCCTCATTCCTAGCCTGGTACAAAGTGGTAAGTGTATCCCAAGCATCCGTTGCTATTCTGCAAGAGCGAATGTGAGGAATAATGGCACGTTTGACAAACAAAGCTATCAATGCATGTGCCTGGGCATCTCTACCATCCCAAGGAATCTGCTCTGCAGTATGTGCAACAGAAACAGAAGCACGAACAGGAATCTGTAGAATATCATCTTCGACACCATCTTCATCAGCTCAAGCACCTCCAGCACCTGTATTTGTAGTACCTGTAGTCGCAGGTGTAACATGACGTCTTTCAACACCCTGCACAATGTTCCACAGTCCTTTTGCAACCAGTACATGTCGCATCATATAAGCCCATAATGGGTAGTTGGTACCATCCAACTTATCCTCAACAGCCAACATACGGAATACATCACTGCTTTCAGCCATGGCTGGTGACTAAAATACCTTGATGTAGAAAATTGACTGTATCTCAAAAAGTTGAACGGAACTGCCCAGACGAGTTCTGCTAGACTTGTAGCAAACTTCGAGACGCTTAAACTGACAAACAGAAACTGGTATATACCTTTGGCACAAAAGGTTGAAATAGCCTGCACAAGCGCTGCGTATGCGGAAACACCCTGAGTATGCTCACCAAATTTCGTGCGAATCTGAGATTGCAAACGGAGGAGTGTCGACGGCGCCCTAGAAGAAGCGACGACCTGCTCTGATACCAATCGGTGGAGATAGACGTCTACGGAAGCACGCGAACAGCACAAGGAAGAAGAAGAAGCTTGGAGCACAAACACACAATACTGACTGTATTACTAGAGAATGTACAAAGATAAGTAGCCCATTAGGGCAATGGGCGTATATACAAGCTGGGGGAAAAAAACCTCCTAAAGAGGGAAAAAAGTGCCCCGGCAGTCCTAGAGTGTTCACACACATCACTACCTAAATATATCAACAAGTGTTTTAATGCAACAAACTGATAAGTGGTTTCGGCCTGTCTATTATGGAAGTCGACGGCTTGCTCCTGCTGAAAAGAATTATTCAGTGACTGAAAGAGAATGTCTTGGTTTGGTGTATTGTGTAAAGAAATTCCGGCATTATTTGCTAGGCTGAAAATTCATCTTTCATGTAGATCATGCTGCGCTGGTGTATCTGGTTAGACAGCAGCATTTAGGTGGTCGTTTGGCGCGTTGGGTTCTATTATTACAAGAGTTTGATTATGACGTGATTCATCGACCCGGCAATGCACATGCATTAGCAGATTTTCTTTCTTGATTAGATTCCGGTGAAGCTCCGATCGGTATTGATGACACCACATGAGCAATTTATGTTACTGAAACAACTAATGATGAATCTGCATCACCTCTTGTAACACCTACCTACTATGATCAGTTATTAACCTTTCTTACTGATGGATGTCTTCCTCCTCAAACTTCTCCTGCAATGCGTTGGAAAATTCTGCAAAGTGGGCTCTGGTGGCCTACTATGTACAAAGATGTGACTCAGTTTGTGCAGCAGTGTGACACTTGTCAACGATCTGGACAGCCTTTACAACGCCATTTCTTTCCTCTGCAGCCTGTATTACCTTTGGAACCTTTTTAGAAATGGGGTCTTGACTTTATTGGACCAATCACACCTCCAACAATCCTTAGCAACAATCGCTACATTCTAACATGTACAGATTATGCTACCAGATGGGCAGAAGCTTGTGCCTTACGATCCGCCACAGCTGTTTCGATGGCCAAATGCCTGATGAAGGACATATTCCCACGTTATGGATTACCTTTGGAACTTGTCACAGATCAAGGGACACACTTTGTCAACAATTTAATGCGAGTGCTAACACACACTTTTCAGATTCTGCATAAATTCAGTTCACCGTATTATCCTCGTTCTAATGGCTTAGCTGAAAGTACCAACAAGACCTTGCTGAGTATGCTTCGAAAATTGACTGTGGAATCACCAGAAAGATGGGATCAGTTACTACCTACACTATTATGGGCATACCGAACTACATACAAAGTAGCAACCGGACTGACTCCTTTCAAGCTTGCTTATGGACTAGAAGCAATAGCGCCAATGGAAATTGTAGTACCCAGTTTACGCGTGGCTATCACTCAAAAATTGTTACCTGAAGACTCTTTATCATTTCGGTTGGATACACTCAGAGACTTGGATGAACAGTGGCAGCCCCGCCGAGTCCTACATCACTTCTCTCGGATGAACCGCATTGCGTGAGGAACTTGACATCCTGCAGGTCGGAGGACGGCACTTTCTTGCATTTCTGGTTTTCATCTTGTTTACAGTTCTGCTTTGCTTTTCTTTCCTCTGCGGAGTTTGCTCTCCTTGCTTGGTCTTGAGAAGGCTCGCTCTGTCTTTCTTGCACGAGTAAATATGGTGACGACTCTTCACGAGGGAGCCAACGGCAATGTGATTAGGGATGAACACGTTGAGCCCCTAGCACAGCTCCATGACTCTGGGGAAGTTTCCAAAAACCCATCGACTGATGCTGGGAATGAAAATGGCTGCAAGACGCTTGCGGAACAGGACGATAGTCTTTCTAAAATTTCCACTCCGAATAAGCGAAAAATCAGCACTCAGGATGAAGTACAGGAAAGCTTTGAAGACGAGGTCAAAAATGTAGAAGATCCACCAAAGGGAGAAAATGTAGAAGCAGAAGACGATGGAGAAGACGATAATGCTCATGATGTTGAAGAGCCAGATTGTGAAGAACACGAATGTGCTAAAAGTGATGCTATACATGCTGACGGTGCCGCATCTCCCCCTCAAAAGCAAAGAAAATGAACTCTCTTGTGTAGCAACTCGAGTAGTTGAGCAATGTCACAATTTCAAAGGTTTAACAATGTTTGAATTCGTCTAGATTTGTGTAGTTTCGTGTTTAATGATGTCAAAAGCATCCTTTCATTGATTTATAAATGGATACAACTTTATGCAATGACCTTTCGGTTCGTGCGGAATATGAAAAGAAAAAGCTTTACAATTGCCAATCCGGCGGCTTACACTTCTAATTCTTCTTTCTTCGGTTGACTATCGTCTTCAAAAGTCGGCTTCCTTTCTTCTCCTGTCACATATTTCATTAAGTCTTTACTCATAAGTAAAGCTTCCATGCGCATTACCCATGCGGGATAATTATCTCTGTCCAATTTATCAATTGAGATATGATCTTCCATGATCTTCTTGTTTCTGTTACTTCCGGTGAGTGTAACGTTAAAAAGTTTTACCTTTTACAAACCTTTACCCTTGAGAATGACTTCGGAACACTTCTGGATGCCATTTTTTGTTGATCACCTCAGCTTTCAACTTTCTTTACGAGAATTCTCTCTTATATACATTTTGATCCGAGATTCAAAACTCGTCATTCTGGAAGTTTCTACACTGTATATTACAGTCGTGAATTTGTCCCTTCACTAAGGCTTTGGTTTTCTGAACACTTTGTTTCTGCTTTCCTTTGTCTTCATGTCGTTATGCATAATTAGTGAGTGAATCTTCAACATACATTACACGATATGTCCAAATAGAATGATGAAGTTGTTTATCTTTATCGGATTGTCCACTATCAACTATCTTTATAATTTTTTGTGCACAATACCCTATTGGAACTCTATGGTTGTCCATTTGCTTGTGGATGATATGGTGCACTCTTCTTATGGATGAATAAGATTAGCAAGCACACAATCACTTCATTAATCAAATATGTTCCACAATCACTAACAATTTTGATTGGCATATCAAACTTAGTGGAGATATTTTCAAACAATAATTTTTTCATAGTCTACACATCGTTCTTGGTGGTTGTCTTAGCCTCGATCCATTTTGTAAGATAATTAGTAGAAACAATTATATATTCCAGGTGAGAGTGATGTGCATGTGAGCTAATTGTACAAATAAAGTTGATGCCCCACCTAGAGAAGGCTTTACTTCTAATCATGGGCCATAATAGGATGCCATCTCATTGAATTGGGTATTTTTCTCTTTGACAAGTGTCACATTGCTTGACAAACTCTTTCATAACTTGATGCAAGGTGGGCCACCAAAGTCCTAAAATGAAGACCATTTTGGCACATTGGTGAAGAGAAAATTATCCTTTGACCACACATGCATGTGCAATATCAAGCATTGACAAGCGATCATCCTCATGTATGCATAATCATGAGAAATTATATCGAACTCTTTTGTAAAGTTGATCTCCTACAAGAACATAGTCTTGAAGGGCTATCCTTTTTACTCTATCAACTCCTCTTGGGAACTTATGGTCACATAGATATTTGACATATGCTTACTCCAAGTGGGCACTATTGCAACTTGGTACAAAGTAGCATGTTTGATATGATACGAGATTTGGCATTTAGCACATCGTGATAGATAATTGTGTACATCCTTTTCCATATTAGGACAATATGATCCTAATTGTGTACATCATGGTTATAGTTATGGAGAAATGTCATCCCAAAGCACCTTCATGTGCTTGATTTATTAGGTTTGGTCATTCATGATCATCTACACAACACATCAAGATCTTAGTGGGATCTCGATAGTATATTCTTCTTGCTAGCCCATTATACTCCTAGATGGGAGGTTGCAAGCTCAATTCCGAACATCTAGTATGCCAATAAGTGGTTCTCAAGTGGTTATTCTAAACAAATTATCAACCCTTATGCGTGTTTTTCCATGTTTGACCATAATTTCAAAATCTAATTCCATGAGCGATAAAAACCATATAACTAGCTAGCATGTAGCACATGGATTGTTGACCAAATATAACGAGGCTTGTTGATCAATAACAAACTTGAATCTATTTCTTAAAAGATAATGTTAAAACTTCTTCAACATGTATAGCATTCCTAAACCTTCATGCTCAATGGTTATGTAACTATGTTCAATGTTATTAAGTTTCATATTGACATAAGTAATCAGAAAATCTAGGTTACCTTTGTTGGTTAGTTGTGCAAGAACACAATCAATGGCATAATTCAACACATCAACATGCACATGGAATGATTTATTCTAGTCTAGAGTTTTTAAGATTGGTGCTTAACTCGAATGAATATTTAATTCATGGAAAACTTCTCCATTCATTAGTTAGTTAATACCAACAAATGTCTGGCAATGACAACATACATATGATTGAGCCCTGTATAGTAGAAACAATGGTTCATGAAGGCTTGAGTTCCTTCATTTTTGTAGGATTATGAAAGTCTATAAAGAGTTTGATTTTGTCCTCATCTATGGAGATACCATTTTTGGAGATGTGTGTCAGAAAATCTTATGTTGACACACCATAAAGTCACATTTTTAGGGCTTAGACACACACAATATGTGTAAAGATTTTATTGAGATCAAGAATATGCATAACATGCTTTCACATTTTTAAAAACTCTTTGAACACATGACACATTAAGCATTGGAAGGCCACTACTACATTTATCAAGCCAATGGGCACGACATCAAATGCAAATATACCCCATTCAATGGTGGACATTTTATATTGGTCTTGAAGAGTGATTTCTACTTGATTATAACCTAAAAATCCACATAAGAAGCTATAATCTACTTGGACTGCCACTTTTTCTAGCAAATAATTGGTTATAGGTAAGGGATAGTTATCATAGATCATTGTTTCATTGAGGTTCTTCAAGTTTATGCATACTCGGAGGCTCCCATTCTCATGCACTATCATGATGGGCAACACTCAGTCCATATGTTCTACCTCATAGGTGAATCTTGCTGCCAAAAGTTTGTCAATCTCCTCTTTGATCTTGGCAAGGTAGACTTGATTGCACATGTAGGGTCTTTGTTTTATGAGTTTTGCATCAACCATCATTGGGACTCTATGCATGTAGACTTCAAGATATACATTGTTTAAATATTTGTAACTCCATGCAAAGACATCTCCATATTTGTATAACAAGGCCAATTCAAATCCAAATCATATCAAGATTTTCACTCTTAGTTTCTTTGTTCTCATGTCTTGTCTTTTTCTCTTGATTCTCTTCTTTTGCTTGTACTTGATAGGTTTTGACCGTCTTACAATGAACAATCATATGAGCAAACTTTCCTAATATGAAATATGTTTTCTCCATGTCTATAGACTCATATTCGTCATCTGGTGTGTACCTAAGTCAAGAAGACTCAAGGACTTGTGCCAAAGAGACTATACCTCATTTGCAACACAAGTGCGTATAGTGGGAAATTAACACACATTTAAATGTCAATCCGATTGAACAACCTAACCAAGTGTATGAAGACATGTGCACACATGATGGAACATGAAGTGGGTAGACTGAAATATGTGAGAAAAAGCTAATCCACCTCTTAAACACACTAAGAGACTGAAAGTGTCTGCCGCGATACCTCCTACAGCAGTTTTCAGTAAATCAAGGATTTCTCCCAGCTCCGAACTCCAAATATAGTCAATAGGCTACTCCTTTCGAAGCTCTCGATGAGACGCATCTATTCGAAGTTCACTCGATTTTGATAACTCTGCTTCAAGTTATGACCAAAATAGTAAATGGTGGGAAACACCCACACTTCAATCCACAATAAAACTTACACATGCACTACAGTAGCTCAAAAACAGTGGGAAGGGGTAGATAACAGTCCTACACACACATTTCAAGCATTACACACACATACAAGATCAAAGAGAAGATAGGAATCTGCAAGAAAGAAGCAAATTCGAAATTTTGGTGAGCTCCCCCTTCACAATGGCAAAAAGTCTCTACAAAGAGTCACAAAGTGATTTATATACATGTGCCTTAAGTTTGGTCCTTTCACACAAGAGACCGGCACTTTATTACAAAAAAAGTGAATTTCCTACTAATTTACAAGGGATATTTTACAACAAATTGGGATTATGCAACTATAGGACTCCTCTAGTGCATTTACATGGCTTGAGGGAATTCTCTAGGACTTTGAATAAGAAAAATATGCCCACTAATTCAAAAATTTTGGGGCTTTTCTCTTTTACTCCTTTGCTCTGCAACACTCTCCCCCTCTTTGTCTCTGTCGTCCCTTGACAGGCTTTACTTCTTGTTTGTCTCTGTCATCGCACGCATCCCTTGGTCAGTTCTGCCTACTGGTTAGACTAACATTACGTTTTAAAGGCCCTGTTCGATATTTGTATTGACATCCTCTAGGCCTGATGCATTTGGTTTACCTGTTAATTCTGGTTGCCATGCACTCCATTAGTAGACATATGAGGATGTAACTCTTCAGCCTTGATCTGAAACTTCTGTGATCAAGAGGTTGAAGAACCCTCATGTGGATCTGGAACCGCCTGATATCTTCTTTCCCTTCTTCATGGATACTTGTTGGCCCTGGTTCCTCCCTCCACCTGCGTGCTTTTCCTTGGTGTATGTGCCCATTCGGGACTCTGTGCAGAGGGTGGTTCTTTTGTATTATGATCTTTATTCTTTATTGGGTAGTTTTTTACTTTGATCTTCTTCTTCTTCTCTTTTTGCTCGATTCCCCTTCCACACATCCCTCCCTAGTAACGGCGCCAAAAACGTGTGTACCTAAGTCAAGAAGACTCAAGGACTTGTGCCAAAGAGACTATACCTCATTTGCAACACAAGTGCGTATAGTGGGAAATTAACACACATTTAAATGTCAATCCGATCGAACGACCTAACCAAGTGTATGAAGACATGTGCACACATGATGGAACATGAAGTGGGTAGACTGAAATATGTGAGAAAAAGCTAATCCACCTCTTAAACACATTGAGAGACTGAAAGTGTCTGACGCGATACCTCCTACAGTAGTTTTCAGTAAATCAATGATTTCTCTCAGCTCCGAACTCTGAATATAGTCAATAGGGTACTCGTTTCGAAGCTCTCAACGAGACGCATCTATTTGAAGAAGCCACTTGATTCTGACAACTCTGCTTCAAGTTATGACCAAAATAGTAAATAGTGGAAAACACCCACACTCAAGCCACAACTCCAACAAGCTCACACATTCAGTACAGTAGCTCAAAAACAGTGGGAAGGGGTAGATAACAGTCCTACACACACATTTCAAGCATTACACACACATACAAGATCAAAGAGAAGATAAAAATCTACAAAAAAGAGGCAAATTCGAAATTTTGGTGAGCTTCCCCTTCACAATGGCAAAAAGTCTCTACAAAGAGTCACAAAGTGACTTATATACATGTGACCTAAGTTTGGTCCTTTCACACAAGAGACCGGCACTTTATTACAAAAAATGTGAATTTCCTACTAATTTACAAGGGATATTTTACAACAAATTGGGATTATGCAACTAGAGGACTCCTCCAGTGAATTTACATGGCTTGAGGGAATTCTCTAGGACTTTGAAGAAGAAAAATATGCCCACTAATTCAAAATTTTTGGGGCTCTTCTCTTTTACTCCTTTGCTCTGCAACACTCTCCCCCTCTTTGTCTCTGTCGTCCCTTAACAGGCTTTACTTCTTGTTTGTCTCTGTCATCGCACGCATCCCTTGGTTAGTTCTACCTACTCGTTAGACTGGCATTACATTTTAAAGGCCCTGTTCGATATTTGTCTTGACATCCTCTAGGCCTGATACATTTGGTTTGCTTGTTAATTCTGGTTGCCACGCACGCCATTAGTAGACATATGAGGATGTAACTCTTCAACCTTGATCTGAACCTTCTGTGATCAAGAGGTTGAAGAACCCTCGTGTGGATCTGGAACCGCCTTATATCTTCTTGCCCTTCTTCATGGATACTTGTTGGCCTTGGTTCCTCCCTCCACCTGCGTGCTTTTCCTTGGTGTGTGTGCTCTTGTGGGGCTCTGTGCAGAGGGTGGTTCTTTTGTATTATGATCTTTATTCTTTATTAGGCAGTTTTTGACTTTGATCTTCTTCTTCTTCTTCTCTTTTTGCTCGATTCCCCTTCCACACGTCCCTCCTGATGGAGAGTGTTAATCTCCAAAAGAATAACTTATTCTTGTGATTAGAGCACCTCTATACCAAGAATAAGTCAAAACTTTCCACTCATTTAGAGGATCAACTACTAATTACCAAAAGATTAACAAATCTGTGAAGAAGATGATACACAGGAAAGTCTGCTGCATTGTTCATTCACATTGACCTATCAAATCTGTAAAGTTTTTGATGAAACTTTGTACGAATCATCTCCTAGAGATTGCGCATCTACTCCAAGTTGAATCACTTCAAAAGGTTAAGTATAACTTGAGAAATTGATTTCACAAGTTACCTATGTCAGAAACTGTCATTCAAAACAGTCGACTTTACACCTGTAACTTTTAAGACTTGGTTCTCCTTGAATAGAACCCGTTTTACAAAATGCTTCTAGACATGAGTAGCTTATCTTCCAACTTAAAGATTAAGCCCTCACTCATGCAAAACTTTAAACTGTGCTAGGAGAAATGATCAAAACATTAACTTCGAAATATGCGCCTGTTTTAGGAACCAGTGAATATACTTCACATATGAATGTTCCTACACTTAATTCACTCAGCCTGATTACAATTGGAAGCTAAAATTTTGCACAGAGGTCAAGCAACTCTCAAATTAGACTTGTACAAAAGCATTTCACAATTGATCTACTGTAGAAGGAGAACACGCAGAAACATCGGGCGCAAAACTTTTCATTTACTCAGAGAAATTACAACTGAGTGATGAGAGCTAACTCAACTAACTTTTCCTCTATCACATGACTTTTAACTTCCTCATTCTTGGCTTCTAACCATTGTCACATATGCTCTCATACATGCCCCGACTTTTCTCAAAGTATTTATAGATAATTTGTACATGATTCTTACTGAACAAAAAATCTAAGTCATCTATGACTATGCTAATGTACATATGTGTACACTTCTCTTGTCCTCTGAATATGATCTTCTTCCACACTTTAGGAATTGATTCTTCCTTCATCATTTGATCTTCCAAGCCTTCAATTGGTGATTGGTCTACACCAACACCTCCCCGGCAACGGTGCCAAAAACATGTGTACCTAAGTCAAGAAGACTCAAGGACTTGTGCCAAAGAGACTATACCTCATTTGCAACACAAGTGCGTATAGTGGGAAATTAACACACATTTAAATGTCAATCCGATTGAACGACCTAACCAAGTGTATGAAGACATGTGCACACGTGATGGAACATGAAGTGAGTAGACTGAAATATGTGAGAAAAAACTAATCCACCTCTTAAACACACTGAGAGGCTGAAAGTGTCTGCCGCGATACCTCTACAATGGTTTTCAGTAAATCAAAGATTTCTCCCAGCTCCGAACTCCAAATATAGTCAATAGCATACTCCTTTCGAAGCTCTCGACAAGACGCATCTATTGGAAGTGGTTTCACTCGATTTTGACAACTCTACTTCAAGTTATGATCAAAATAGTAAATGGCGGAAAACACCCACACTCAAGCCACAACTCCAACAAGCTCACACATGCACTACAGTAGCTCAAAAATAGTGGGAAGGGGTAGATAACAGTCCTATACACACATTTCAAGCATTACACACACATACAAGATCAAAGAGAAGATAGAAATCTGCAAGAAAGAGGCAAATTCGAAACTTTGGTGAGCTCCCCGTTCACAATGGCAAAAAGTCTCTACAAAGAGTCACAAAGTGACTTATATACATGTGCCCTAACTTTGGTCCTTTCACACAAGAGACCGACACTTTATTACAAAAAAGGTGAATTTCTTACTAATTTACAAGGGATATTTTACAACAAATTGGGATTATG
This sequence comes from Ceratopteris richardii, assembly GCA_020310875.1. Taxonomy (NCBI): domain Eukaryota; kingdom Viridiplantae; phylum Streptophyta; class Polypodiopsida; order Polypodiales; family Pteridaceae; genus Ceratopteris; species Ceratopteris richardii. The sequence goes on from CM035411.1 coordinate 55,624,323, forward strand.
CAACTAGAGGACTCCTTTAGTGCATTTACATGGCTTGAGGGAATTCTCTAGGACTTTCAAGAAGAAAAATATGCCCACTAATTTGAAATTTTTGGGGCTTTTCTCTTTTACTCCTTTGCTCTGCAACACTCTCCCCCTCTTTGTCTCTGTCGTCCCTTGACAGGCTTTACTTCTTGTTTGTCTCTGTCATCGCACGCATCCCTTGGTCAGTTCTGCCTACTGGTTAGACTGGCATTACGTTTTAAGGGCCCTGTTTGATATTTGTCTTGACATCCTCTAGGCCTGATGCATTTGGTTTGCCTGTTAATTCTGGTTGCCACGCACGCCATTAGTAGACATATGAGGATGTAGCTCTTCAGCCTTGATCTGAACCTTCTGTGATCAAGAGGTTGAAGCACCCTCGTGTGGATCTGGAATAGCCTGATATCTTCTTGCCCTTTTTCATGGATACTTGTTGGCCCTAGTTCCTCCCTCCACCTGCGTGCTTTTCCTTGGTGTGTGTGCCCCTGCGGGGCTCTGTGCAGAGGGTGGTTCTTTTGTATTATGATCTTTATTCTTCATTGGGCAGTTTTTGACTTTGATCTTCTTCTTCTTCTTCTTCTCTTTTTGCTCGATTCCCCTTCCACACATCCCTCCTCCTGAACTCTGTCGTCCCCGACAGGCTTTTTGTGGCGACACATATAAGTCTGTATTGCTGCATGCTCTCTTTGATTCAACAGATTAGCGTGACAAAGCATAAATTCTTTCCACTGCTGTGACTTGACTCCGTCGTCTGGTGCCTGGCGGTGATCTGCAAAAAAACTCGTTTCAATAAGCAACCATACAGGCGTTCAAGTTTGAAGTTATTTTGACAAAAATTTCTGAATCTATTTCGAAGAATCCAGTGAAAAATGCTTATTCAAAAAGTTTGCATATACGTTGATGGCAAAAACATTAGTCGAGAATAATATGCCATTAGAGTTAGGCAGCTTGGAATAGTGGACAGATAAAAAATTAGTGCTTCGGATCCTTGTGTAATGCCTATGAAATTCAAAAAAGTATATTTGGCATGCTGAAAAACTTCGATTACTGTGAGTACCATGCTGAATATTTTATTGGTCATCTTAACTGCTAAATCTGGGATCGTAGCGTATCTGGCAAGCCAAAATTCCATTGTTTTTACCATATACTCCTCTGTCGGTAAGTAATTATGTGGAGGGCTAGGCAACAACGGGTAGTTGAGCCACTGATTATTGATATTGCCTTGGCGCTGTCCTTCCCAAAATTGCATCGAGGCGCGTCTGTGGGGTACAGGACAAAAGGATGGATTGACTTGAAGCACATATGGTGATGCTTCCCAATGTACCCGCAGTGTAGGATTCTTTTCCAAAATTTTCCTCCTCCATATGGGATCCGCATTTTCGAACTCCTCTTGAGTGTAATTGAAAGTATTCGTGTCAAATTGGAGGTTGCTATCAGGTTCTTGATTAGTGGTTATCTTTATATAATGCCGCGTTTGTTCCTTTAGAAGACCATATGGTACATTGAAGGGCTTCAAAATTTGCTCTAGTTGTTTGTTTTCTATATGAGCTTCCTTCATGATCTGTATTATTTGGTCTTCAAAATCAGCAATGAGCTGGGACACCAGTAGTGCCCTTTCTGGTCGGCTCAATTCTGCAATGTCCCGATTATTATGATCAATGTGGACCTCCTGAGCCTCCCTTATCGGTGAATGATATGAGGGGGGAGAGAGAGGACGTACCTCAGTCTCCACAGTAGCCTCTGCAGATTGTGGAACTACTAGTGTCCCCTCCATTGTTTTCTGCTTTAACTGCTCTTGAAGCTGTGCAATCAATGCGTCTTTCTTCTTTATTTCCTCAGTAGCCTGTGCAATGGTGTCCTTGTGTTTAAGAAGTTCTTGAGCCACGATATCTAAGTGATCAGTGTCTTCTTTACACCGCCGGAGATAATTATTCTCAGCTTTTTTCCATTTCGTTCTGAGAGTTGTAGTGTCATCCATGTACTTCTTTTCCCATTCTGCAATGGTGAGTTGCTCTTGTCTGAGCTGATCTTCCATTTTAGCTATCTTTTCTTCCAATTCTTTGATATCCTTTATTGAGCTTTCGTTAGCTTCTATTGGCTGATCACTGAGAAGAGCTGTCATGAGCTCCTTGTTTCGGTTCCTTAGGTTTTCTTCTTCCTCCATATATACTTTGAGCTGAGATTCCAATATTTTGCTCCTAGCATTCATCCTTGCCTTCTCAGTTTCACTAATTTCATATTTTCTCTTAAGTTCTTGCAGTTGTGCTTTTAAACTTTCGTTTTCGGTCATTAACTCACTGCACTGCTGTTTAGCTGCTTGGACTTTTTTCTCTTTGTGTCTCATGTGCTCTCTTTCTAAGTTCAATTCTGCTGAAAGGTTCTTACTCTTTTCTTGAAGCTCATGTTTGTCGTTCATTGCTTGGTCGTAATCTTCATCAGCCTCAATCATTAGTTGTTGTGTATCTAGAGCGGTTCTAATCATGTCTTGTACCACAGGCTTGAGTTGAGCAATGTCTACATTCAACCAAGTTCTTGGTACACTTGGAGTTTCTCCTGTGTGCACATCTCTTCCTTGCTCCACATGGATGGTTCCGTTGTGTGGTTGTCTGATTTGTAGATGTACTTGTGGTTCAGTTTCTTCTTTATCCACCTCAATAGCTTTTGTGGCACTCCCTTGAAACGTGACATCCATGGGGGATGCTTCTGCCACTACCCGTATTGGTATGAAGGGTTCCTCGTCCTCTATTTTCTCTTCCTGATTCTCCTTCTTTGGTATCTTTATGGATTTTTCACGAGGTGGTGAGGCTTCCTTGATATGAATGGTGGAAGTCTCATTAAGTTTTATAGTATGCATACCTTCCTGTTCTGCTTCCTTACTGTTGATATTCTGATCAGTATGTGTGGTGTGGTCATCCGTCTTGAGGCATTCTGGTTCTTCATTGTAGTCAACTTCATTCAATTCCACCCATTGTCCATCATCTTTCGATTCGCTTTGAATATCGACATTCAACAATGAAGTGTCGGGTTCTTCTTGGGCATCCGATGATGAACTTGAATTGTCCAATCCTATTTCCTTGTATCGGTGGGCTTTGGTGAGTTTCCTCTTCGCTTCCAATTCTTGTTGTGTCTGCTGATAGTGATGTCCTTGCACTGGGAGGTTGACTTGTCCTTGCGTATATTGATGGGTCTCTTCCAGGGCTTTATTCAATTCTTCCTTTGTGATTGTTCTTTGCCCATCAATGGTTGTTTTAGGGAGCACATGGATTCTTTTTGTTGTCGGGACTTCCTCTTCGACTTGCTTGACTTCTCTGAGTCTCTTCGTGCCTCGCATTTTGGGTTGAGAACTGGTTTTCACTACTTCCACAATCTTGATTCCTTTTTTCTTTTTAGGGACTGTGGCGACTTTGACGTACTGAGCAAGAGCAGTCGAAGATGGCATTTCCTGCAAGTGTTCTCTTATGCCCAAAGCATGGTAGATCAAGATGGTCAGGGCCACACTACCATTGAGGAACTTCTTATTATTTCATTGCTTTTTTGCCTCGAATAATCTTTCTTGGACATATGGAGTTAGATTAATTTGATTGCCAATTTTCTTGATTTCATGGGACAGTAATTGAACAATGATCTTTTGAGGAGCCGTGTATTGATTCATGTTTGGAAAGTAGAAGTGTTGGTGAATTAGTCTGACTTCCTCTTCTATATCGGCTCGGTTAATGTCGACAAAAGTTCGTGTCTTTGCTCCACGAATCTCTTCCTTTACCATAGTGACACCGTCCTTCTCCCATCCGAATGCTTCCTTAATTAAGTCGTGTGTAAATTGTATGACAACCCATTCGCCTCCTTTATCCATTACTCTGGCTTCGGGCACCAATGGATCATGCAGTGCCGGCTATAAGGTGTTCATGACTTGCGTGCATCTTTGGAAGTCAGGTTTATATATGGGCAATTCAAAATACTTATGAATGCTTGCTTTCCTCATTATGTCAATGGTAGAGGGTAGTTCATGCAATACTCTGAAGTCGTGGGACATAATCAGAAAGTGATGATCTGTGTCCATGATTTTTATGTTCGCCAAGAAGAGATACTCTCCTACTGGTTGCTCGTCTCTAAACCAATGTCCCTTGGCTTTTGTGAGACTTTGGGGAGGAAATTCCTGTACCTCCTCCTGAATTGTAGCCTCCGAGTCTTCAGAAGCCATCTGCACTTGTAATGAAAAGTGCATTAGCTTGAAAGGAAGTATAGCAATTAGTGTAGTGCATTGCAGTGTGTTGTTGTTGCTCATCACTCCGTTTCTCAACATTCCATGAGTAAGATCTCTTACCACATCTTTTTGTTTCTTATCCTGAAAGAAAACAAGCGTTAGTATAGCCGAAGCATTTATTTATGTACATAGTATGTCCATTCCTAAGAGAGTGAAGCTAAGATCGAATCTCTCTTGGAGAATGTGCACCACTAGTTTTATAAGGTACATCATGTGCCGAATGCTTGGCCTCGTATTGTGGCCCTATTATGCATACTTGAGGTGCATTAGAGGCTTCATGAGTGCAATGGGAATCTCTGTTGCTTCGATTGTCCACTCCTTGCAGTTGCTTGGGTTTCCAAATCCATTTCGTGACCACTGAGAGAGGTCGTTTTGTTTCTTTGATTCTTCGGGCTTTATGTGATCTCTTTGTTTCCATTAGCATTCTAGTAGTACAGACGGTTCTTTTCTTGTTTCTGGGACGAATCTGATGTGGTTGTGTCATTCGCTTTCCCTGATGTATTGCATCCTCTTGAGTTTTTCTCGCTTGCTTGGCTACCTGTGTGACCTTCTTGGGAATTCATATCTGATGTCGTGCTTTCTGAGCTTCGATCAAAGGCTTGGGGAGCCATATTTGCAAGAGGCCTGTTTGTTGGGAATTTGGCGAAGCTGACATTTTGATTTCAGTTTTCTTCTTATGAGTGGATGCTGCCGTCTCCTCGTTCTGCATCAAATCCTTGCGTACCCACTCGTATTTGTTAGTTCCTTGATACCAAGATCTGCTAGTCATTCTCCTTAGTGGTCTTTTGGCGAGTTGAGTAGCTTCCCGAGAGTCGGTTTCCTTAGTGGCTGCTGTTCCTCTCCTGAATGTGGTGATTTCGACTCTTCTGACGACATTGTAGAATTTGAACTTCCTGTGTCTCCTAGATTGGTTTCTGAGATGTGAGTATTGGGACCACTCTCCAGTGTCGTATCTTGGCCACTCTCAGAACTCCCGACTACCTTTGGTTGAAGTAAAGGCTTCTCTCCTAATAAACTGAAAATCTCCTTATGCCCTATCTTCGCCGAAATATAGCCTTGAGCTAGATGGATGCACACCTCATTCTCAATGATCCAATCCTGTCCTAGAATTAAGTCTTCTATTAAATCCTCATCTTTGCACACCAAGACTCTTTGTTCCATGGAGGAATTTCCTAGGTGGAGGGATACATTTGTTGTTCCAATGCATTCTAGGGTTTGACCTCCAATTCCTATCAATCGGGCTTTTGTGGAATTCATACTCAATTGCAGATCTTTTACGACCCTATTTTGTATGCAACTAAGTCTTGCTCCTGAGTCTATCAAGGCGTCTATCAACTTGTACTCTGTCCTGCCAATCCCTAGGTTTAGGTAAGGTTGTGTCTTGCACGCACCCGTTGTATCAGAATTATGGACTTGGTAATTAGCCATAGGGATAGGCTCCTCTCCGTGGAGATAGCGTTCATCTCTCTGCCTAATCCATTCTTTTCGTTTCCTAATGCGTTCTAGTGCTTCTTGTCGAGCTTCCTCTCTAATTCGCTCCTCCTCTCTCTTCCTATTTTGAGCTCTTACTAGACGAGTTAGCATTTGGTCCGTTAATGGCTCCATGAATCGCTTCACTCTACATCCGCTTATGTAGTTAGGAAGAATGTCTCCATCTAGGGTGGCTAGATTGATTGCACCACCTGTCGAGATTCGATTAATGATTAAAGGTCCATATCCCCGTTTTTGTAACTTCTTGGCATGTTGTTTTAAGGTGTACACCAAGACTAAGTCTCCCTCTTTAAGTCCTTTGTCTTTTATATGTGCATCATAATATGCCTTTTGTCTCCTTTCAGCTGCATAGATTCTTGCTACTGCTTGTAACCTAGTTTCATGTAGCTTTTCGATTTGGTCCAGTTGTTGGGATAATTCATGTCCGTTCCACTCATACTGTTGCCACTTTCAATGTTGATACTAAAAAGTCAATTGGCAAAATTGCATTTTGCCCATACACTAAGTTGAATGGGGTAGTTCCAATAGCCGTTTTATATGCAACCCGGAAGGCCCAAATTGCGTGATGCAATTGTTTGTCCCAATCAGACCTTCCATTGTTGACAATCTTTGTCAATACTGTACACAGTACCTTGTTGGAACTTTCAGCTTGTCCATTGGCTTGGGGATGGTATGGGGCTGATTTTTTATGAATCACTAAAAACTCATTCATTAGCGACTCGATTACTTCATTGAGGAAGTGCGTTCCTCGATCACTCACCATCTCGATTGGTAATCCAAAACGGGTGAAAATATGCTCAAAGAGAAACTTGGCAGTAGTTTGAGCATCATTCTTTCTAGTGGCTTTTGCTTCTACCCATTTGGTCAAGTAATCAGTGGCGACTATGATGTACTCCGCATGTGATCCTTTGGCCGGTGGATTGATAGGTCCTACGAAGTCAATACCCCATTTTGAGAATGCTCTAGCACAGACCATAGGTCTTAAAGGCATGTCATCTCTCCGAATTGGGTATTTAGCTCTCTGGCATGTCTCGCAGCTTCGTACATACATTTCAGCATCCATATGTAGAGTTGGCCACCACAAGCCTGCAAAGAGAATCATTTTGACAGTTCTCTCCGCTGAAAAATGACCTCCTGCAGCACCCGCATGTGCCATCTCTAATATGGGTAGATATTCTCCTTCATGCACACATAATCGGAGTTGGTTGTCTTTTCTTCGCCTAAACAATTGCTTTCCCATGAGTATATAATCCTTGCTCATCTCTTCTAGGGATCGTTTTCTTGCCACACTAGCTCCTGCCTCATGCTCTTTTGTTTTTAAGAATTTAACGTCTTACTCCGATTGGGCGCTATGGTTGAGAAAGGTAGAGACATATGATCTTCCGGGTTTGTCTCTTGGCATTCTGCACAATTACTCACATAGTCATGGACATCCTTGGGCATGTCAGGCCAGTACACTCCTAATCTTTTTAATTCTCGAATTGTTCCATGAGTCCCTTGGTGTGTTCTCCATTTGTTCACATGTGCTTGCTCGATTAGTTGCTTTTGTTCATCCTCCTCGACACATCTGAGTAATACTCCATTGGGTTCCTTATAGTACATGCTTCGAGCAATAATGTGTAAATTCCTTGATTGGAGAATTTCCTTTTTGCTATCCTTATTGATTGAGTGTTGAGGGCCATGGGTGAGTATAGGGATCAATTTCTGTGCCCACTTTGGACAAACTTCTAGATTAAACAAATATGTATCTGGCAGATCATCGGGTACTCCACTTGGTGGTTCTCCGTGTGTTAGCCTAGAAAGGTGGTCTGCTCTTACATGCGTGTTTCCTTTTTTTACAACCACTTCAAAGTCAAACTCCATTAGTAGTAAGAACCATCGTACTAACCTTCCCGTGTTACAAGGCTTATTGACTAAGTACAGTAAAGCCTTATGGTCTATGAAGAACTTGAACTTGTTGGCTAAGAGGTAGTGTCTGAATTTCTTCACCGCGTAGACCATTCCTAACCCTTCTCATTCAGTAGTGGTATAATTCCTTTCCGCTTGATTCAGTTGTCTACTAGCATAGGCAATTGGATGATCAAACTTCCCTTCATCAGCTGGTTGGGCTAGGATACATCCAATGGCATAGTTAGAAGCATCAACATGAATATGAAAAGGCTTGTTCCAGTTGGGTGATTTCAGAATTGGGGCTGTGCTAAGCCTCTTTTTCAACTCGGTGAATGCCTTCTCGCACTCTTCTGTCCAAGTAAATTGAGTCAAGAGACCATACAAGGGTTTTGCTATTATGGCATACATGTGAATAAACCTACGGTAATATCCACAATGTCCCATAAAGGCTTGCACTTCCTTCGCATTTTTAGGTCTCGACAGTTCTAAGATGAACTTGATTTTTCCTCATCCGTAGATATTCCATTCCTTGAAACTATGTGTCCTAAGATCTTTCCTTGCCTCACCAGGAAAACACATTTCTCTGGGTTTAAACAGACTCTGTACTGTCTACATTTATTGAATATCTTCCTCAACTCGGGAATGTGATCGTGTCTTTGATTGGAGTACGTGCAAAGGTCATCTACATATACTTCCATGCTTTTTTTCAAAAATTCCTTGAAAACATGACACATCAATCGTTGGAAAGTAGCAGGTGCATTAGTGAGTCCAAAAGGCATCACTCGGAAAGCATAAACTCCCCATTCGGTTGTGAATGCGGTCTTATGTTGATCCTTAGTTGCAATAGCTACTTGGTTGTATCCGGAGAATCCATCCAAGAAGCTATAGACTTCCTTTCCTGCTACCCTCTCCAATAGATGGTCCGTGATGGGTAATGGATAGCTATCACGTATGGTGGCTGCATTCACCTTTTTCAAGTTGATGCACACTCTCAGTTTTCCATTTTTCTTAGGTGCAACTACTAATAGCGATACCCATTCGGTATGTTCTATCTCATATATGAATCCTGCCGCTAGTAGTTTGTCTATTTCTTCCTTAATTTTTGCTCATAAACCTCATTATACGTATAAGGGCGTTGTTTGGATGGTTTTGCGTCTGTCGCCATTGGTATTCGATGGGAACAAATAGTGGGTTCTACGCCTTTGAGATCCTTGTAGGTCCATGCGAATACATCTCGGTATTCTCAGATAAGTTGTATGAGTTCCTCTTCCTCCTCCTCCGATACATCTTTACCAATATATGTGCATCGCTCTTCTTCGTCTTCTACTGTTACAACAATTTTTTTGGTTTGTTCTTTGTTGTCATACGCTTCTCCGTCTCGTGCCTCTCGTCTAGGCATTTGAATGGCTACCTTTCTTTCCTCTACCTCATATCTTTTAAAATGTTCAGGGACTTCAAACAAATCCGGATCAGGTCCTATTTTACTCATGTCTTCAGCTTGCTTTTGTACCATGGGAGTAGCTTCGATTGCTAAGATCTTGGTAGGCTTCTGTTTCTCTTGATTTTGAATGGTGTCCAGGTAGCTTTCTTCGGAATCGAATTCTGGTTCCATTTCTATGCTTTCATATTCCTCTTTCCACTCCTTTTCCAAAACTTCCCCTTCTTCTACCTCTTGAAGGACAACCATATAGAGATTTACATCATAGCCTTCCTCATCTATGCACTCGTTCATCGTCAAGACTTCCTCATTCACGCACACATCTAAGGTTGCTAAAATTTCCATCCATCCATGCAGTTCGAAGATCTCATCAGGAAAGATTTGAGGCATGTAATCTGGGTCCTCTACTGGTCGGTAGTTAGGATGTCCTATCGGCCATAGTTGTCTTTTACTCTCCTCTCTCTTGGCTTCTTTACACATCCATAACTGGGCATCCTCATGCATCCAAGATTGATCACTTGATCCAGCACTGTGAATGGATAGGTCATCTTCTTCCCTATGTACTGGATTCCATTGTAGTGGAGGGACATCTCGATAGGCAAATGTAATAAAGTAAGTCTATGATCCAAGGGTCTGGCCGGTTCAGACAGATCTGAAATCGGACACCGTTTGGTCATCCGTGTGTATGACCAAAGATCTCGAGTTTAGACTTACTAGGAGGTCTTGTGCTCTTGTGAACAAGTGATCCACTTAGCTTAGTGGTTAAGTCTCAAGGATGTGAAGGACGAGGTCTTGGGTTCAATCCCCATGAGGTACATGGGAAGAGTATTTTGCCCAAAGAGTTCTAGAACCTTCTAGAAGCATCCACTGGACACTTGGCGCACATGTAGTTACATGGCTGACACTTGGATGATTAGTATCCACCTGCCCAAGAAGGCAGTCCCCTGGAGAGAGCTATATATAGAGGCATTTGGTTGGGAGGAGAGTCATCTCTCTAGTATGTGGTGGTCGTAATCCTTGCTCTCTTGCATTGGTATCAGAGCTTCATTCTCCATAGCTCTCATCTTCATCATCTTGCTCGTGAACTTTTGGCGTGCATAATCTCTTTTTCGAATTCTGCTCCCGCCTGTCTAGAGATGCGTGTCGCAATCATCTTCATGGTTTAGCTTAGAGCAAAGAGTACCAAAAGAAGAAGGTTATCTCTGCTGTGTTTGGCGAGGGAATCGAACCCCCGACCTTCAGAATAGAGCACGCTCACCTATCCAAAGAGCCCGCGGGCGTTGACGACTTGTATTCGGAGGCGGTCTGCACTGTCATAGAACAACGGTGAAGAGGACCTAAAAAAGAAGGCAAAATATAGTCTCTGTGTGATGCCGGCGGGAATCGATCCCTCGCCCCCCCAATAGGACTGTGATCGCTTATCCAAGGCGCCCACGGCGGGATCACGTCCAAGGAGCTGCAGATTATCTTCTCTTGCTAAAGATCGGCGCTGTAAATTCTTCATCAAGCTCTAGCCAAGATCAAAAGGTTATTTCCTCTCTGCTGTAGGCCCGTGGGTGATCGAACACAGAACCTCTGTGTTGGAACGCGTCCGCCTATCCACGAGGCCAAACGAGGTGCACGAAAACATCCCCAGAGCACATAAACTTGTTCGTTGTTTGCTCTGTAGAAGCTCTCACTTCGAGAGCTAAAAGGGCGATTACTGAACAGTTCCGTCCGGGATTCGAACCGTGGTGGCATATTTGAAAGTTGCATCAGATATTCAAGCCACTCCAAGCCTTTCTCTCGTTCAAGTGCGCAGAAAAAGCTCTCTGAATCTGAAGTCGGCGGTGAAGATTCATGAACGGGTCACAAAACTCAAGATCCATCGGGAGGCATTAAGGACACGGATTACAAAAAGAGCAATTGTTGCAGGCCGAACCCGAGAAGTATTTTGTTTTTAGCCAAAGAAACAACCAAGGAGAATCAAAGAATGAGCAAAGTTTGATGGAAGTGGAGCTGTGGAGTAAAGATCCGGAGGCCTTTGGTGATCAAAGTCAAACCTACTTTGAATTCGGACCAAAGTCTTGAGAGAATAGCTCTTCCAAAGGATCAAGGGAAGGACGTAGCTCTATGTGGAGCTAAGTATTTTCCAGTTTTTGCTTGGCCTTAATGCTTGATTTATCTTGTTTTCATTATTCTACACTTAATCCTAGATGCACATTGAAATAGCCAAGATTTCAATTGATTAAGTCTAGATTAGAATAATGAATTAATCCATTTCTTATTTCAAGCATTAGTTTGCATTAAGGAAAGACTTGATTTCAAAAAGATCCTTGTGCATCAAAGAATGTATTTTGGTAGTTTAAATACATATTTCCTTTCCATTGAGTAAGTTTTCTATTGCACTTCAAGGGTATGTTTTTATATCATAGTGCATTAGGACAAAGGAAAGGATATTCATGCATCAGGATTGCATGATATACATTCTTAGTACAAGGAAAAAATCGTGCATCAAGTTTATGCATGATTATTGTATTATTTTTTGAGCATGCAAAGAACATGCATGCATACGCATGTGAACATATGCTTTTGCATGTAGACACATGCATTTGCATGGAAGAATGGAATGCTGTTTGCAAGTAGATATAAGAATGTACTCTCTTAGTATTTAGCTTACTTTATAAAGCTCGCAGTTTGACATTAGGGAAGGCCAAGGACTAGTTAGTTGCAAAGACATACTAGTTCTAGTTTGCAACTCAAGTAATTAGTCGATTTCTTCCCAAGTCGATACTCTTCTATCAAAGACAAATACTTAATGACAATTAAGTATGATAGATGTCTTGCTAGGTATAAGTAAGCACTAAGAGAAAGTTAAGTAATAAATTTCCTTGATGACCAAGAAAATTTAATTACTTGCAAACTCTTTTGTGATGTATGATGACCCTAAGTCCTGGATGTACTTAGAAAGTCATGCGGATAAGCTTTACTTGATTAGTTACATACTTTATGTAACTTCTCAAGCATCCCAAGGTTGGATGAAAACGTCAACTATATTTCAAAGTTCCATGAGCACTCTTCTATTTAGAAGATTTCGAAAGTTTCAAAGAAGTTTCTTTGTGGTTTCAAGATTTGTATCTCATGATGAAACCTCGGTAAGTAACTTTTTGGAATTGAGATATGAAATAGTCAAGCCTTCTATTTCATGTGAGATCATTCTCCTACCATGTTTAAGATGAATTTATTTTTGGGAAGGTAGATGTTCCAAGTAGAGGATCTTAATTGATTCATGAACTCTTCCCAAAATACATATAAATTCATATTATATGATAGGTCCAAGGAATGATGAAGGCAAAATCTCTTTAGGATATAAATGTTTTGCCAAGATATATTTTCATTTGATTTCATCCCAAGGGGTGATGGAAATCAAAAGGTTAAACCTCAACATCAATTGATCCTTGATATCAATAAAAGGATGTTAGGTTCTATAGTTGCATCTCTGGTAAATGATGCAACTAGCTAAGCAATCTTTAGGAAATAATATAAGTTCCTAAAGACTTGAAGCAAGTGTGAACTTTTCATTTAGGAATAGAAAGTTCCAAGAAATGGATTTTCAATCCATGAACTTCTCCTAAACAAGTTATAAAGTTCAAAGTTGTGTTCACAGTAACATTACTATTGGATCAATCATCAATAGATGCTTTGACTTTAAACATAATTTTGATTGGTGAAATATGTTTAAAGGACTCTAGTAACATCTGAAGATTGACCAATAATAATGAGTTTTGTATCAACTCAAGAATAGAAGTCGATATCACATAAATGAAAGTTCAACTGAAACTTTCATAGTGGCATGGGAAACCATCTCCAAAATGTGATATTTTGTCTCTAGTTTGATACTCAGGAAATGAATACAATTGAATCAGTAAATTTTTTGGATATTATTTGAAAGAATTTCTTTCAAATGTTCTTTTAATATTGCAAAAGATTCCAAGATGAATCATTTGCTCAAGTTATTCCTTAGAAGGAATCTCAAGTCTTTGAAGAAATGACATTCTTTCAAGTATTGAGAGTGAAATTCTTCATACTCTTTAAACAATAAGTAAGTAGTTCCCAGACATCCCAAACCACTAGAAGTGGTATTTCAAGTCCTATTTGTGATATAACCTAAAGGTATATCAAAGATTCTTAGCTTTGGAATCTGAGAGGCATAAGTGTATGCTTGGACTTGAGAAAGATCTCTAAAAATCCTGCAGGTAAGCAAAGAAGCTTAAGATAGTTTTAAGAGATCTTAAAGATAAAGACTAAGTCTTTATTTTTGTCGCAAGGATCAATCAGACTTGATCAATCTTGGCCATGATTGTCCAAGTAATATGCGATTAGAACTACTTTGTAGATTGCCCAAGTATTGGCATTAAAATTCCTTTTGGGAATTATTCACTCAAGTTCCATTTATTCGATGGAAAACTGTGAAAAAAAAAAGTAAGTTGTTCCAAGTCTGAACAGAGTGAAGTAATTCCAAGTATGTAGTCTGCAACCGTGAATACGGTACTTAAGTCTGTGGAAGGTAAAACATAAGTGTTTGCCTATCCTTAAAGGGATTTTGGTACAAATTCAAAAAGCATGAGCGGATGCTTAGACTAAGGCAGTAGAGAGATTCCTGTAAAAAGCCCTGGCCGGGATAGGTACCTAAAAGCACCAGTATAGAAAGGAATCTAAAGACAAGAAGTCATAAACTCTTGTCGCTACAAAATTGGTCAAGAATAACCAATTGAACTTGAATTTGAGAAATTCAAGAAACTTGGAATTCTTATTGGTTTTCATTTGAAAACCCCAGTAAAGAAGAATTGATATTCTGTTAAGAGGTTTTCAAGTTCCCAAGGTAAAGCACATGATTGTGAGACGATCATGTGAAGGAATCAAAACCTAGAAAATCTAGTTAGAGGTAATGCCTGAAACTTCCAATTTTTGTAAAAGAATTCAGGTACTCTATCAAGAGATGTTTAGACTTTAGGATAAGAATCACCCACACATTAATGTGAATATAAAATAGGGTGGTATGGGACACCAGATTTTATACTCAGATTGATGTAGGAAAGATGGAATGGGACATCGGACCGTGGGATGATGATTATCTTTTAGTCCTAGTTTGGATTTTGAAGTTAGGTTTCATCCTCAAGGGAATTAAGACTTCAAGGAAAAGTTTAATTCGTAAAGGATGAAAGTAGTAAGTATCTTATGATACTTCAAGATGACTTCAAGATCAAGGAAATTGAAGATATGAAGTAAGGAACTTCCAAGATCTTCTTAGAACACTTCAAGCTTAAGTGTTATTGATCAGAAATATTTGATAAATTTCTGAAAGAAGTTGGACTTTTACTTTGAGTTGATCTTTTCAACTAAAGATTCAATTGACTAAGTCAAGTATCAAGTTCCTAGTGTAACTTGATAAATTCACTCTTTTAGACTCAAAGAAATGCACAAGAATTGCATTCACGGAGTCAAAAAGATTGAATGTGACCTGAACTTAGTCTCAAGTGAAGCATTATTTGAATACAAAACTCATCAGCGTAACCTCAGTGGGTCGACACACTGATGTTGGTTACCACACTAGTATCTTGTGGTTGGATGATGTTTTTGATTTTCTTTGAATCTTTTTGAGAATCCAGCTTATTTCTCTTAAAGATAAAGTAAATGCTTCAAATCCCTATTGAAATAGATCTTTGAAAAGTAAAAAGTCCTGAGTCATCTAGTCTTTGACTCATAGCAAGTTTATGTATATTCGAAGTTTGAATTGGTTGTACAGAGTCTTAGTTATTTCTTTCCGCTTTCCAAATCTTTTGAAATTGACTCAGATATGGTATCTGATTCCTTTTGCAAAAGACCAGGGTTAGCCGGTTAGAATAAAATAACTAACTTGAACATCCTAGATAGATGTTATGTACAAGAACCTTTTCAATCTTCAAAAGATGATAAGTCTAAGTGGACTTATTCATTTGAGTTTGCTTCAAGTTATAGCATAAATGATTTCCTGGAGTCCAGTATACTCTAGAATAGGGAAGTTAGGAATTGCTCATCAGATTGACAATTCCCAAGAACTTTCAGTTAAAAGTCTTTGAAAAAAGTCCTAAGTTGGACAATTTTCATTTTGAATTTGAATTGGTGAAGTTAGTATGGTTGATTCCACCGAAATGGTAAACTTTCTCCTACAGTTTACAAAGGATTTTTTCAACTCATTGGGACAAAGTAGTCCTCTAGTCGGGTGAAAAAATCAAGTATCTGTTGGATCAAAGTAAACCATTGTATAAACATCCAAGTTAGATGTTTGAGACAACCAAAACTTCAAGTTCCCCAAAACAAATTCAAGTGAATCAAGAATTCTCAAAGTCTTGCGAGGGATAAGAATCCCACCTTCATTACTAAGCCCATGCACCAGTTATGCCTAGAAATGGACTAGTAATTTGAATCCACCTAGTTCACATGTTTGTGCCTAGATCGCACATCCAGAAACTGTGAATTAGCCAGGGATGTCATTAGATCCACCTTTATTATTCATTCACTATTTTGTACTTTGACTAGTTTATCAAAGTGCAAAGCGAGATAGTGTTTAGAATCATTTGGGCAAGGATACCACCACAGAGATGAGACATGTTCTTCCAGTTCTAGAACATAACCATGTTCTTCCAGTTTTAGAAGATGAGGCTCGGGGGTTGCCTACAGTATGTATATAGCTCTATTTTCGAGGACGAAAATCTTTTCCAAGGGGGGAAGAATGTAATAAAGTAAGTCTATGATCCAAGGGTCTGGCCGGTTCAGACAGATCTGAAATCGGATACCGTTTGGTCATCCGTGTGTATGACCAAAGATCTCGAGTTTAGACTTACTAGGAGGTCTTGTGCTCTTGTGAACAAGTGATCCACTTAGCTTAGTGGTTAAGTCTCAAGGATGTGAAGGACGAGGTCTTGGGTTCAATCCCCATGAGGTACATGGGAAGAGTATTTTGCCCAAAGAGTTCTAGAACCTTCTAGAAGCATCCACTGGACACTTGGCGCACATGTAGTTACATGGCTGACACTTGGATGATTAGTATCCACCTGCCCAAGAAGGCAGTCCCCTGGAGAGAGCTATATATAGAGGCATTTGGTTGGGAGGAGAGTCATCTCTCTAGTATGTGGTGGTCGTAATCCTTGCTCTCTTGCAGCAAACGTGTGCAGATTTATCTTGGTAGTGTTTCCTTGATGTTGCAGGTATAACGAATCTCTTCCCCAATCTTGTACTACCCGCATTTGTCCCATGAAGGGTCGTCCTAATATCATTTCATAGTTGCTAGCTTTCTCAAACTTACAAATGGCTAATGTGTGTTCAAATTCTACTCCACAGGTGGTTAATTTGATCCTTTCCAAGATCCCTAGGGGTTTTTCCACATGTGTCTGCTAATTGAAGCTTCATGCGTGTGGGTCGTAAGGCTGGTTTTCCCCATTTTTCCCAAATCTCCTTGGTGGCAATTCCCACCCCGGCTCCCGTATCTAGGATAGCCTTGGTCATGTACCCATTGTGGGTGACAGGTAGACACATATTACCTTTGTCTCCTTCACTAAACTCTCCCACTTTATCAACTGGGATTTGTATTGTAGAGTTGTTTTCTTTTCCCTTTCCTTTCGTTTCTCCTTTCTCTGGCTGTGGTTCTAATTGGTTTGCTAACTGCCTCCATAATTGTGGCTTAAGTTGAAGTAACTCTTCCACCGTCGTTTTCTTTAGTTCTGTTAGATTGTGTGAACTCTCTTCTGAGTTTCCTTTTCCCTTCCCATGTACTATGGGTGCTCGTATTATTATAGACTCCCTTTCGTATTCTCCCATGTAATTAGGCAATGTTGAAATGCTCAGGGTTTCCTCTCTACCTCTATCGAGTCTTGATACTTCCTCATATACTTCCTCCAGGTTGGGATGGGGTTGACAATCTTCCACATCTATTTCATCAAAAGGAGGCGGACTGACTCCATTCTTCTTCCATTGCTCTTCTCGGATTCTATTCCATAAATCTTTTGGCCAATCGGCCTCTAGATCTGGTATTATTGACACAGGTTCATCTTGTGCTTTTATTCGTTCACCTTGGTCACCTTCCTTTCTAGGTTCCTTATCCTTGGATTTGATGCATTCTTTGTATAGACTATGTGCAATCCTTGTCTCTGGTAGAATTGGGATAGTCTTTTCTAGGGTTGCTTGTGCTACCTCTATCAGCTTTCTGCATATCGCCAATCTTTCCTTTTCTAATTCCCCTTGAGGGTAGAGTTTTTCATGCTGCTCTATATTTGGGCCCATTTTGATTCTAGCTTGGTAAGCTTTCAACCACATGTCTAAGTCATCTGGCTTTGGGTCAGCTAGAATTGATCCTGGCTTCTCTACCTCTTGAGTACGTGATGGCTCAGGAATCTCCTTCCGAGTCCTTTGTTTTTTATTCTCATTCAAGTTTTTGGTTTGCTTCTTACTGTCTTGACTCTTATTTCTTGCCCATTTATCTTTGAGTTTTTCTCGTCTTTCCTTCCATTTTTGTACTTTTGTGTTCTGGAAATTCTCACGTGGGTCCTCAGAATCCTCGACTACCTGAATTTTAGGGCTTACCATTTTATTGCTCTCTTGTTCCTCTTCTAGTTGTTTTCCTTTTTGTTGCTTCGTTTGGGCTCTAGTAGTGGCCTTTAGCGGCACAGTGTACTCCTTATCACTTCCAGATCCTTCTATGACCTCAATCACATTGATTGGTGCAGTATCTTGGGTTTTTTGGATTCTTGGGGCAGTCTCTAAAAAGATGTTCCTTTCCGCAATCACTACAATATCCTTCCCAAATCCTTGGTGGTCGTGGGTTATAAGGTCGAGGGCACTCTCTAATGAAATGGTCTCCTCCGCATCTATAGCATGGTCCTCTCTGCACAGGTGGTCTAATGGGTGGTCTCATGGTTGGTTGTGCTTTAGGAGCCGTATACATTAAGGTGGCCGTCTCTGCTCCATAAGTCTGATCATAGCCTTCATATCCATAATAAGCTGCATCATATGCAGATTCATATTCTAACATGTTGGCTTTGTATGGGTGGTAATCTCCTGGTGACGGTTCATATCCAAGGTTTGTTGATTCTACATTGGTCATTGTAGATGCTAGTACTATGGCTCTCTCCAAGTTTTCTTCCGGTTGAGCATACTTCACCGGTACTACTTGTTGAGGTTGCGACAGTTGGGGTCCTAGCACTGGTTGTGGTGGTGGATATGGTGCCGGTTCATAAGGCTTTGGTGCTCCTGCTGGTGTTGGATAGGGATGGTATCGTGGTATCTCTCTGCCTGGCTCTCTAGGTGGGTATCCATATGGTCGATACTGTGGTGGTTGGAAAGGACGTGCTTGCCGGTTAAAAGGATAGTTCTCAGTAGTGTGGTTGGTGTATTTTTGCTCTATGTGGCAGTACAAAGAAGTCCCTTGTTGGTGCTACCTGTTGTATGGATACATAGGTTGTGCACCAGTCCCTCCTCGCACACACAAGTGTGTGGGGTGATCTCCTCCACATAAGCTACATCTCCGTAGCATAGGCACTCTTTGAGCTGGGTGTTAAGCTCTTTGCCCCTGAACTCCTAGTTTCTTTGCTAATAGCTCCGCTAATTCTTCCATGTTACTGGAGTTGGATGTGATGGTGCTCCTTGAATGTTCTGATTTAGTGAGGTTGGGTGTACTTTTGAGGTCCTCTGTTAGGTTATCTTCCAAATCAATGCACTCTTGAAGGCACTCACTCAAAGTTTGTAACCTCTTCACATATACTAGCGTTCTTAGAGTTCCGTTTGTGAGTCCATCCAAAAACAATGAAATCATTTTTTGTTGAGTGGGTCTCTCAGCTATTGGGCATCTATCCACATACTGATTGAATCTTCTGGCCGCAGTCTTCACAGTTTCATTAGGGTTTTGTTTAAAGTTGTGGATTAAAGATGCAGAATTGTGTTTAATCCCTCTCTTTGTGAATTCCCCAATGAATTCTTGAAAGAATTGTTCCATGTTTCCAAACTGATTGGGATCTAAGGGTTGGAACCAAGTTAGAGCCGTCCCTATGAGGGTGAGTCCAAAAGACTCATACTGCACAAAGAAGTCATCTACTTGCTCTGCCCTTAGAACTTGTTTAAATTCTGCAATGTGATCGTAGGGTTCCCCCAATCCATCGTAATGATTTCTTACACAATTAGCCACTTGGATAGGTCTCAGTCTTCTCATTGGTTCAGGCGGTCTGGGCATTACAAGGAAGACTGGGACAACTGGTCTTATTGGAGGTATTCCAGGCTGTCCTCCTATCGATGGTCATGGTCTTAATGATGGTCGGCACTGATTACCTACCCTTGCGTGGGCCTGGTTGTGTGTACTCGTGGAGTTGCAAATTATACGTGAGTACGGTTGGGCACACTTCGTTGGCTAGTCTGTCCTGATGTGGTATGTTCCGTCTCTTGTTGATTTCCAAAAGGATTTTGTGAGGTAGTTGCTTGATCTCTCTGAGGAAATACAGGCACACCCATGTATCTCAGCCGAGCCCTGTCTAAGGCACTCACGGGCCAATATCTCCTTTGATCTTTGTCCAAGTATGTGAGTCTAGTTTCATCATCTGGGTCTTTTAGCTCATAAAATGTCATGGGGCTTTCTTCTCTTCCTGGAGCAGGTAAGTCTGATCCATGGATCATATAGACTTCCAATAAGTAGTCGTCTTGAGGAATCAAATCTCCTCTTAAGACTCGTGATACTTGGGACCTGCCCCTAGGGGTGGTCACTAACTCTTCAGGGTGTGTTCTTCTGGAGTTTTCTGGGTCCACAAACTCCCCCCTTTCATTGATCCTCTCAGGAAATTAAGTCACAATGTAGATATGACCAATTTTGTCTACATAAGCTCCTCCCTCGTACTTGACAACAAGTCGGGGTACGATCGTGACATTCATGGAAGTTACCATCCTGGCCACAGATCTATTTAAGCCATCCAGGTAGATGGGGATCTCTTGGGCATTGGTAGACACATACTGTAAGGAAGTACGGTAATCTCCCTCAACAGTAGACATGAAATTTCTATTTGGTGTTGGACCCTGCATGTCTTCCGAAGCCATGGGTATTTCCTCCTCGGAATCACTAGAGGTCTCTGAGTAGGCGGAGTGGTGACTAACCTGGGCAGCACTTCCCACTGAGGATATGACACTTCTTCGGCTACTTAGCACTCTCCCTGACCTTAAGTTCATTCACCCTCCTAAGTCTCTCTAAGTCTCAGAGACTCTCCTTGAGTAGCTCTTCCAATGCCTCTAGTTACCTGACAAAGTGCTTCAAACACTCTGGCCGATACCACTTCCAGGCGATATTGCACTGGGTGATACCACAATGGCCACAATACGATACTTGGTGTTTAACGATACGATACTATCAGCAACAGGCGATACGATACTGGACTATTGCCACGATACGATACCAACAATCCTCACGATACGATACCTGAGCACCTGCTACGATACGATACTACTTTTGGTCATGACACGATACCAACCTTTTTACACGATATGATACTGGAAGTCCTACGATACGATACCAGTTTGCTCAAGCAATACGATACTAAAACGTGTGCCGATACGATATTAGTTTGGTATCACGATACGATTCTCGACGAGGAGACGATACGATAGCCGGACAAGTGGCGATACGATACCATCGCTTGCACGATACGACACCAGGTATGGTATCATGATACTACACTAGGAAATGGGACGATACAATACCCAGGTCCTCACGATACGATACTGGAGAACCAAGCGATACGATACTAAAGATGGTATCGCGATACTACTCAGGCAAGCGGACGATACGATACCTCGGTATGTGCCGATACGATACCTCGAGGCAATGCGCGATCGCGATACCAACCTGGCGACACGATACCACAATGGTATCGCGATACCAAGACTGGCACCCGGCGATACGATCTCTCGGCGAGTATCGCGATACAAGGGAATTTTGGTATTGCGATACCAAAACTCAACCGATCGCAATACTCAAGCCAAAAAGCCTAAAATTTCAAAAAATTTTGCACTCCTTGCTCTTCTCACACTCCTCTTCACTCCTAGGCCCCTGTCCCTCACAAAGAAATTACAATAACCACTAGTTTCTCCCCCGCGATACCGTGCATGCTTTTAATCACTTGTTTGTGCATTTTTATTGTGTTTTTAGCAGATAATCTTTGTGGAACCTTACCTTTGTATTGTCTTGCTTGCACCTTGAGCTCCAAAACTAACTTGGGAGGCCTGATTTGCACGATATTATGCGCACGATACCGGTCGCTGCTCTCGGGCGATACCAGAACACCATGAAGTGTCAAATGAGTCAAATTTTTTTGGTTTTTATACTTTTTTGACAGAATTTGAACCTTGCTAATTTTAGGTGATTTTTGGGATTTTTTTGGTGGTCTTGGCCTGCTCCTACTTCACCTCTCTTCACTTCTCCTCTCCATCTAACCTAACCCTAACTCCTCCTTCTCTCCTTTCCTACTAACCCTAAACCTAAAACCTATTACACACACCTCCGGGATGTGAAGTAACAAGTGCTGAAGTGATTGACTACTTGCCACGGGACGAATTCACTTCTACAAGTACGATTCTATCACACTCAATCTATAACCATCACGAAGGCACCTTGGTTGAGTGTTCCCGGCAACGGTGCCAAAAACGTGTGTACCTAAGTCAAGACGACTCAAGGACTTGTGCCAAAGAGACTATACCTCATTTGCAACACAAATGCGTATAGTGGGAAATTAAGACATATTTATATGTCAATCCGATCGAACGACCTAACCAAGTGTATGAAGACATGTGCACACATGATGGAACATGAAGTGGGTAGACTGAAATATGTGAGAAAAAGCTAATCCACCTCTTAAACACACTGAGAGACTGAAAGTGTTTGCCGCGATACCTCCTACAACAGTTTTCAGTAAATCAAGGATTTCTCCCAGCTCCGAAATCCAAATATAGTCAATAGGGTACTCATTTTGAAGCTCTCGACGAGACGCATCTATTGAAAGTGTTTCACTCGATTCTGACAACTTTGCTTCAAGTTATAACAAAAATAGTAAATGGCAAGAAACACCCACACTCAAGCCACAATTCCAACAAGCTCACACATGCACTACAATAGCTCAAAAACAGTGAGAAGGGGTAGATAACAGTTCTACATACACATTTCAAGCATTACACACACATACAAGATTAAAGAGAAGATAGAAATCTACAACAAAGAGGCAAATTCGAAATTTTGGTGAGCTCCCCCTTCACAATGGCAAAAAGTCTCTACAAAGAGTCACAAAGTGACTTATATACATGTGCCCTAAGTTTGGTCCTTTCACACAATAGACCGGCACTTTATTACAAAAAAGGTGAATTTCCTACTAATTTACAAGGGATATTTTACAACAAATTGGGATTATGCAACTAGAGGACTCCTCTAGTGCATTTACATGGCTTGAGGGAATTCTCTAGGACTTTGAAGAAGAAAAATATGCCCACTAATTCGAAAATTTTGGGGCTCTTCTCTTTTACTCCTTTGCTCTGCAACATCTGGTCATCTTGGTTCATCTGGGATTTTCTCTATTGCTTGGTCTTCAACCATAAGGACATTGACCATAAATAGGTCATACCCGTCTTTATCACATAATTTTTCTTCCACTTTTCCATTTATGCACATATCCATTGTAGCCAATTTTTGAGTCCAAGTCCCTCTTCATTGAACACTTGTTTGACATATTTTGGATCCTCTATATCTTGTAGGTTTTTATTTAGAATACAAAGATAATTGTTGAGCATATGTTCACCTTCTTTGGTAACATCTCGACATAGCTAGAGATGTGTATCCTCATTCATCCAATCAGAATCACTATTATTGGCACTATGAATGGAGGTGGAATCATCATCCTTATCATTTTCATTCTCAATAGGGTTCCATTTTAGAGGAGGATATATCTATAGAAAAAGTAATGTAGATTGACTTTTTTGGTTACACTTGTTGTTGCAAGTACAAATAATTCAACCCCTAGTCTGGCACAACCTTTAATCACCTTGGGAATAGACATCCTAAGAGCACTTCATAGGTGCTCTTTTTATTGAATTGATGGATTCTTAGAGTATGATCAAAATTAAGACCACACATGGTGAGATTCATATCTTCTATAAGACCAATGAGTCTTCCATATGTCCATCTTCTAATTGCAATTTCATATGTGTTGTTCTCAAAGTTGTTTTTTCCCATTTTTTAAAATAGTTGCATGCTTGCTATTCCTACACCAACCCTTGGGTCGTTGATTGCTTTGGTTGTCACTCCATTATACTTGATATAGAAAGTGATATTTCCTTCATCACCCTCACTATAATTACCCACTTTTTCTACAAGTACGAAAATGCCTAGATTGGATTGAATGGCTTGTTATTTAGCATGAGTCAATGTGACTACTTGGATTGGAACATCAAAGTCACTTTTGCTCAATTCATGATTACTTGGTATTCTATTGGTTCACATAGTAAATATCACTTTCCTAGGAATTTCTGAACAATCCTTAATCACATGAGTGATGCCACAATCAAGAAAATTCTAGGGTATGTTTCTTCTCATAGATGATGGATAAATGTGTTGCTTATGAGCCGATACTTCATGAGTTCATACTAAACTTGGTTGTGCTCCCAATGGTCTGTTTTTTTTGTATATAAGAGTGTTAGATATGATGTTTGTGAAGCTTGATATGAAACCCTCCCTATTAAGGGAGTAATCTTATCCTTTTGTTATCCCTTTTATGATTGGCTAAACAACCTCCTTAATTGGTATAAAAAAAGGAACCGTTTTTTAATGGAAAGAAAGGCACATCTTTCACATGTCATATGTGTGTGTACATGAGGGTAGTTTCCATCGTCTCTCCATCTTATCTCTATGCATTCATTTAGGATAGGAGGGATCTCTCTATGTGTCTATGTCAAGAGGATATTGTTCTTATTCATTATCTCTACACTGCCATTGCCCATAGCTCCATTATGTGACATCAGAGCTTCATCATTATCCATTGTTGTGGACGTTGAATAGGTTGTTGTGCAGGTAACTATTGAACATTTCCAACCATGATATATACTGGCAAAGTGAAGTCCACCCTTGTGCGTGGTACATCATAGTTTCAATCTTCTGCTCATCTAGTAGCCTTACTTCTCTAGCACGTGCCCTATGAGCAACACCTCCAATAGCTTTGAAAAAGGTTGTTGCTTCAAAAAAGGCCATTGTAATTTCCATGAGCCACTCTCCCAGCTTGGATTGATAGAAGCTTGGTGAAGAAAATTGAATTAGACCCACTTGGGTTTTGGTTCAAAGCTTGAAACTGCTCAAGAAGTCTGCACAAGCAAAGATATATGCTACAGATGGCATAGGTTCCATATTCTTGTTTTTGGGTGTCTTGAACACAAGGTTGACACCATCCCTATATGGAGTAGGTTAATTTGCTTTTTTCATGACCATAAAACTATGGATGCCACACACAAGCCATTCAGTTGCACCATCATCATGCGTAGAGTCATCTAAGATCCTTCTGTTCTATAAAATTTAGACAATGCTAGAGTGATTCACTTTGGTAAGAATTCTACATCGTGATTGAAAACATCTAGATAAATTTAACAGACAAGATTTTCACACATGGCAAACCAAAATTAAGGGTCGTCTCATGAGTAAGCAAATTTGGTCTATCACAAAACCATTAGCACAAAATGAAACACTTGAACATAGAAGAGGGCTATCACATTTCATTGAACAAGCACTTGGAATGCTACTCACATCCCTAGATGACAATTACATATAGCTCTTGGATGATTGTACAATTGCAAATCAAGCATGGATTACTCTAAGGAAAAACTTTGGAGATTAGAGGATTTCATTAATTCTCTACAACACATGAAAATAAGCTAAAAACTCATGATGAATTCTCTGCAAATGCCTTAGTTGTATGAGCCACAAAATGTACTTATTGTAATTGCACCAACCGTTTATCAAAAGATTTCTTTGAAGTTAACCCCTACAAAATATGTGGCAAAAACCTCAAAACTTTAAAAGGACCTTCATATCATGGAGAAAGTCTATGATATTTCACTAGCAAAAAGTTAAATCGTTGAGGATTGACCTTAAGAGATACCATGCCATCGATTTGAAATTCAAGTGGTCTTTTCTTCAAATCACATAATTTCTTTTGTTTTTTCTGAGCTTCTTTTATGTGTTGCTTAATTTTTCCAAGTTCTTCATCCACCTTCCAAAGAATTTCTTTAAATACTTATATTTTAGCTAAAAATTTTGAAAAAGTAGGTGGAATCAAACAATGTCCATACATAGTGAGATGAATTATTTGACATGACAGATTCAAGCAATTAGAGCAATCTGAGATTTTTGGATGGCCCTAATTGCTTGAATTGTTCATGTCTTAAATTCTTTGATTTTCTTGTTTTTTACTTTCATATCTATATATTTGATCCTCCTCTCACTCCTCATAGCTAGAAAACTATATATTACTGAAGAGAAAAATCATGGGGGACTTGCTCCAAAGAGCCAAGGAAATGAGGTTCATACCACAAATTTCCAAAATCAGGGTGATCCATAGAAGGCTGATACAAAGAAGAGGATAAATTACCATGTCAAATCATCGAGGAAAATTAGAAGAGCTCAAAAGTCTGTGGGACCCCTCATCCCAAGAATTCCATTCATGAGAGTCATAAAATAGATCTCCTCCAAGATTTTCTCAATGATGAGGAAAACCTCATTCGTGAACGTCAAATGGAAAACCTAGGCCAATATGTGCTTGAAAGAGGTACTAGAAGATTTTGCAATTGACTTCATGAATCATGCTTACTTATGTGATACACATTGTCATAGGGTGACACTTATGGCCAAGGACTATGTTGTTGTGTCTAGGCTTAGGTACATATTTGACAAAGCCATTATACCTCTTGATATTAATGATAAGAAATTCTTTGATATCCTCGATATTCCTCCAACAAGAAACCCTAAGCCGTCTATAGTAAAAATTGAAGAGATCCCTTCTCATGAACATGACAGGAAATGCAGCAAAGTCTAGTGAGGAGAAGAGAAAGAAGAATATTATGTTAGAAGAAGTTAGAAGAAGCTGTTATCCTTGAAGCATTTAGAGGTTGAGGAAAGAAAATGCGAAGATTTTAAAGAAGGGAGATGGATAGGTTATTGTGAATGTTTCAATGCCATGGGAGGAAGAGTACGTGATTGACGTAACGATTGAAGACAACAAGATGTTGAGAGATTTCAATGTTGAAATCTCTGACAACATTGTCAATGTAGCTCTCAAGTATTGTCTATAGGCCATATTATGTTCATCATTTTTTCAGTAATTGAAAGCCTCCTTGATGCATGTCTTGGGTTTATATTGTAGGGTCATACTCCAAAAATGTGAAGAGAGAGTTTCAAGAAAGTTCTTTATCTTGGATCCACTTTTGACTCAATGTATACTTTTCAAACATGGAGAAATAATTCATTTTCTCAAGAATTTTAGTGAGGACACAAAATTTATTATTTATCCATATGTTGAGAATTACGTTTTCTTAAATATTTTCCATATAAGTAATTCCTTTCCAAGCTAACGTTTTATTTACAAGTACGGTTTATATTTTCAAAGGTCATTGAATTTAATAATAATTGATTGCGCTTTCAGTGAAGCGTCATATAGTTCCACACATTCGGTCATGTTCTACATCGAGACAGGCATGGGACACTCTTGCTTCTTTGTATGCCGTGCATAATGAAGCATGTGTTGCATACTTGAGGAAGCAACTTGAGGATGTATGTATGGCTGAAAATGAGTCAGTGGATGTGTATGTGACACGCATCAAGGACTTGAAAGAGCAATTGGCAAACATAGATGAGATCATTCCGGATGCATCACTCATTTCTACATTGTTGAAAGGATTACCGGAATCTTTTCAAAGCTTTGCTACTACACTTCCTTTGGTTGCAAAAGGAAATCCTAATATATATGCATTTGATGAGGTTGTGTCTCTTCTTTTGCAAGAAGAGCAATCTAGAGTGAATAGGAGTGGTTTGATTGAAGGAACGCAAGCACTTGCTATCTCACAAAAGGGGAAAAGCAAGTATGGTTCAGCTTTTGGTTCATCAAAACCAAAGCCTCAAGCTTCCTCTTCCACTCATTCCTCTAATGATGGTGATTTGCAAAAGAAGAAGAGATGCAAATATTGCCGGAAGGCTGGTCATACTATTGATGAGTGTAGAAAGCTTGCTAAACGCAATGAAAAGAAGAAGGAATCTGGCATGTCTATTGCTGAAAATTCAGCAAATGCAAAGAATGATGAAGCTAACATGGCTCAAGATTTTTGGGCATGCGTTGTTACATGCCATTATGATGCTTCTTTACATTGTAAATGTATGGTTGTGAGTGAGGCTAATTTCGGATTGGTTCTTTGATAGTGGTGCTTCAAAGCACATAACATCATGCAAAAGATTTTTTGCCTCTTTGAAAGATGCACCTAAAGGAGGACATGTGGTGTGTGCAAACAATGCCTCTTATCCTATCATTGGAGTAGGAGAAATTGAGCTTACGGCTGCAAATGGAGGTGTGATTCTCTTGAAAAATGCATTGTATGTGCCCGGTATCAAGAAGAACTTAGTTTCAGTTCCGTTGATTGCCAAAGCTGTACTTCATGTACACTTTGTTGATGATAAGTGTATGGTTCATGATTTCAGCAATGGCAATGTTATTGTGATGTCCGGTACATTATGTGATGGTTTGTATCGCATGGATACATACAAGAGGGCTGCCTCGAATGCCTTGGTTGCTCATACGTCTTCCATGGCTGAAATGGAGCTTTGGCATGCTCGTTTTGGTCACTTAAACTTCAATGGTTTGCTTTACTTGCAAAAGAAGGACATGGTTATTGGTTTGCCTACACTTGAGTCCATTGAAAAGCATGCATGTAAAGGTTGCATTCTTGGAAAAATGCATCGTGCTTCTTTTCCCAAAGATAGTCATACACACACTACAAGAAAATTGCAACTTTTTCATAGTGATGTATGTGGTCCGGTCAAGACTCTATCTTTTGGGAAGCATGTATATTTTGTTACCTTCATTGATGATGCTACTCGCCATACATGGGTGTATCCTATGAAAGCAAAGAATGATGTATTTTCTTGCGTCAAAGCATTTTTAGCTATGGCTGAAAAGTTTTCTTCACAAAAGCTTTTGACTCTACGCACGGATCGTGGTGGTGAGTACATGTCACATGAGTTTAATGCTTTTCTTCGTGAAAGAGGTATTTCACACCAATGTATGGTGCCATATACACCTCAACAAAATGGTGTTGCCGAGCGTAAAAATAGAACTCTACTTGAAATGGCACGATGTATGGTTAAAGGAAAGCATCTTCCTCATAAGTTTTGGATGGAAGCGGTCATGTGTGCAAATTATGTGTTGAATCGCTACCCTACAAAAGCATTGAGATTCATCACTCCTTATGAGGCTTGGAATGGTCATAAGCCTATGGTTAGTCATATGCGTGTGTTTGGTTGTTTGGCATATGCTCTTGTGCCATCACAACAACATCACAAACTTGATGACAAGGCAAAGAAATGTATACTTGTTGGTTATAGTGCTAAAATTAAGGGATATTGGTTGTACCATCCATTGAAGAACACAATTATTGTGAGTCGAGATGTGGTTTTTGCTGAAAATTCAGTTTTTCGTTTACTTGAATGCAAAAAACTGCCAACAGTTAGCTCACAAGATGTGTTCGATACACTCATGCCTTTGTTCCAAAATGGTGCGCTTGACTATGGCCATGTAGAACAGCCAACTGAGGTTCAAAGAGCTGTAAAATTCCAGTCAAATAGGGCTGAAAATGCAGAGAATTTCCAGCCAAACATGGCTGAAAAAATTCAGCCAAAAATTGTCAAAACTGTTGGAAATTTCTAGCCACATATGGCTGAACATTTGCATCAAAATATGGCTGAAACTGAGCATGAAATTCAGCCCACGCATGATGTACATATTGAAGATGTTTTACATAATGAACGCATGTCTATCAAGAGTGCACAATCTATGCCAAAGTGGCTGAAACAAACTTTGCAGGACAGCAAATTAAGTGCACCTTTACTTGGTAGAACAAGATCAAGCTCTCACCATGCATCAAGTAATTTTGTGGATTATTCTCTTATTGATACAACATGTAATGAAGAGCCACTTTCTTTTGAAGATGCATGTGATGATCCACAATGGATGAGTGCTACGCAATCAGAAATGGATTTCATACATAGGAATGGTACTTGGGAGTTATGTGAATTGCCAAAAGGAAAGGATGCCATTGGTACAAAGTGGGTTTACAAAATTAAGAGAAAATCTGATGGTAGCATTGATCGCTACAAAGCTAGATTGGTTGCCAAAGGATATGCGCAACAATATGGCATTGACTATGAGGAAACTTTTGCACCTACTTCACGCATGACTACCATTCGTACCGTGGTTGCATTGGCTGCCCATCGAGGTTGGAAAGTGCATCAATTGGACATAAAAACAACCTTCTTGAATGGAGATTTGCAAGAAGAGGTCTATGTGAAGCAACCTCTTGGATTTTCTATGAAAGCGAAAGAGCATATGGTTTGTCGCTTGCATAAAGCCTTGTATGGTCTCAAGCAAGCTCCACGTGCATGGTATGACAAAATACATAAGCACTTGATTGCTCTTGGCTTCACATGTAGTCTGATTGAAAGCACACTCTATGTATGCAAAAATGGGGCTGATCTTATAGTGCTTGTTCTTTATGTCGATGACATACTCTTGACTGGGTCATGCGATGCAAAACTTGACATTCTTATGGCTGATTTGCAGCATACTTTTGATGTCACTTATCTTGGTCTTTTGAGCTACTATCTTGGCATCCAGTTTGTATCCGTTGAGGGGGGAATTGTTAAGCATCAAGCAAAGTATGTTGAAAAACTACTTCAACATTTTGATTTTGAGGATTGTAAGCCAGTTTCCACACTAGTTGAGACAGGATTCAGGTTCTCAGTTGAGGATTCTAGTGATGCATTTGACACTTCTCTTTATCAGCAAGCTGTGGGATGTCTTATATATGCATGCAACACAAGGCCAGATATACAGTATGCAGTTTCCCAGTTGAGTCGATTCATGCATAGCCCTGGCACTAAGCATTGGCAAGCGGTGAAACGTGTGTTTAGATATCTCTGAGGAAATTTGAGCTTAGGTCTCTTTTATGGCAGAGATGTTCAGCCATGCTTGCATGCTTTTACAGATAGTGATTGGGTTGGTTGTTATGATACTTGCGTGTCCACTAGTGGTAATTGCTTTTTCCTTGGAGACTCATGCATATCTTGGTTGAGTAAGAAGCAACCTACAGTGGGAACATCGAGTTGTGAAGCTGAGTACAGTGCAGTTTTCACAGCTACAGTGGAGTGTATATGGCTGAGACGCCTATTGATGGATCTTTGCATGGAGATTGATGTTGCTACGCATATTCTCACTGATAGTCAGAGTGCTTTGGCTGTTGCATGAAACCCAGTGTTTCATGCACGAACCAAACATATTGAGGTGCATTATCACTATGTGAGACAGCACCTTCATGTAGGAGATATTGATTTGGTATATGTGCCTACACAAGATAATGTGGAAGACATATTCACCAAAGCTCTTCCACGGGAAAAGTTTGAAGCTTTTCGCAAAGCTTTAGGCTTATTACCTTGTGGGGGCTGATCTGTCACTCCCTGTATGTGTTCACATCATTCGCTCCAGGGGGGTTTGTTACACTTATGTGTTCCTCGAGTAGCTTTGATGTGAACCTTTTCCCTATACATGGGCACTTTTTACTCTAGTGCTGGCTAGAAGTTTTTTCCCCATGTTACCACATACTTGATACTCTCATATGTGGTGGTACTTTGTACTTAGGGATATTATTCAACTCTTACTTCAGTTCAGTTCATCGATCAATAGAGAGAGCTATTCCAGCCATCGTCTTCTTCGTGTGTCTTGCTACGTTTGTGCTTTTTGTGTGTGCTTCTCGTGTGTCTCTCGCACTTCTACACACACCCAACAAAATCCTCATAGGTTTGAGAGGAGATGAGAAATGGAATCCGTTCATTTTGTCTACTGAACTGTCACTAGATCATTTCACTCCTAATTTGAATCAATTGGTAGGACATATGCTAACCTTTGAACATGATGTCAAAGGTGATGTTGATAAAAGTACAAGTCAAGCAATGTATTCAAAGGACAAGAAGAAGATTAACAAAGGCAAGCAACAATTGAATGAAGAAGAAGGTGCAACTAGCCAAGCTCACTCCCTAAGAGGAAGAGGTGGTGGAAAAGGAAGAGGTAGAGGCAAAAGCAATAAAGATGGAGTCAAAGCTTGCTGGATTTATGGTAAGACTAATCAATTAGCTCATCAATGTTGGCATAATAATCAGAATGGTGGAGGATATAATCAGAACTTTAATTCAAGAGGAAGAGGTGGTAGAAACCAATTAAGAGGTAATTTCAGAGGTAGAGGTAGTAGAGGTTACTTTGGAAGAAATACAGGAAAAGGCTTCCAAAGTCAATCCTACAATAATACCTACTATGTTGGAGTTAGACATCTGCGGAAGCACGCGAACAACACGAGGAAGAAGAAGAAGCTTGGAGCACAAACACACAATACTGAATGTATTACTAGAGAATATACAAGGATGAGTAGCCCATTAGGGCAATAGGTGTATATTCAAGCCGGGGGAAAAAAACCTCCTAAAGAGGGAAAAAAGTTCCCCAGCGGTCCTAGAGTGTTCACACATCACTACCTAAATATATCAACAAATCCCCCCTGGGAGTGATGCGGTGAACAAGGAGCTGGCACTCATGTATAAGGAAGTGCCAAGCTATGTGGAAATCACTCCACAAAAGGAAGTAAGCCCAAAGCTTTGCGGAAAGCTTCAAACTTCTCCCTGGGCAGAGCCTTCGTGAAAAGGTCTGCAATGTTCTCTTGCGTGGGCACATATGCCAAGCTGATCTCCCCAGCAGAGAACCTCTCCCTAACAGTGATAATGCACCTCAATGTGCTTAGTGCGAGCATGGAACACAGGGTTCCTGGCAACTACCAATGCGCTCTGACTGTCAGTGAAGATGGTGGTGGCAGAAGACTGGCCAACACCCAAATCAGCCATAAGGCGTTTGAGCCACACACACTCAATAGTCGCTGTGAAAGCTGCCCTATACTCAGCCTCACAATTGGAAGTGGCCACAGTAGGCTGCTTCTTGCTCAACCAAGATATACATGAGCTACCAAGCATGAAGTAAAAACCACTGGTGGACACACGAGTGTCATAGCAACCAGCCCAATTTGAGTCAGAGAAAGCATGCAAATTTGGCGGTAGTGATCCTCCCTTGGGATAAAACAACCCAAGTAGCCGAGTACCACTCAAGTAGCGAAAGATGTGCTTAACCGCCTTCCAATGCGTGACTCCTGGGCAATGCATAAACCTGCTCATCTGTGAGACACCAAACTAAATATCTGGCCGAGTAATGCATAAGTAAATCAAGCATCCAATAGCCTGCTGATAGAGAACATCATCAAATGCATCTCCAGCATCATGAAGACTCAATCGTAAACCTGTCTCCATAGGAGTGGCAATAGGCTTACAGTCTTCAAGGCCAAAACGCTGCAATAATGTGTCAATATATTTTGTTTGACACAAAGCCATTCCACCATCAACTTGCATAAACCGAATGCCCAAATAGTGATGCAAATGCCCCAAATCAGACATCTCAAATGAGGCATGCAAATCAGCCTTGAAATCAGCAATATGCTTCTCAATAGGACCAGTGAACAGCATGTCATCAACATAGACAACAATGATCAGAAGCACATCAGTAGCACGCTTAACATATAAGGTGCTTTCAGTTGGACTGTTCTCAAAACCGTGTGCAACCAAATAGGCATGTATCTTCTCATACCAAGCATGTGGTGCTTGCTTTAAACCATATAATGCCTTCTTTAACCTGCACACCTGGTTTTCATGCCCTTTCTACACAAAGCCACGGGGCTGAAAAACATACACTTCTTCATGCAAGTCACCATTCAAAAATGCAGTTTTAATGTTCAACTGATGTACATTCCAAGCATGATGGGCTGCAAGTGCACAAATGCTCAGAACAGTAGTCATACGGCATGTAGGTGCAAAGGTCTCATCAAAGTCAATGCCTCTTTCCTGCGCATAACCCTTTGCAACAAGCCTAGCCTTATACCTGGCAACTATACCATCAGGTTTACGCTTCAGCTTGTATACCCACTTAGTGCCAATGGCCTTCTTGCCAAGAGGCAAGTCACATAAAGACCATGTACCATTCTTCATTATAGCATCATATTCAGATTGCATAGCAGCCATCCAATTTTTTGAATTCTGTGCTTCATCAAAAGAAACAGGCTCATTCTCATCACAGAGACTAGACGCAGCCATAGCATAGCAATCTAATGCAAAGGAGTCACTATGAGAGCCTGAACGAGTACGGTATGACAAAGGTGCATCTAATTTGTTGTCATGCAAAGTCTGCACCAGCCATTTTGGCATAGTTTTTGCCTGCTCAATATCAGCTCTCTCATCAACAAGTGCATCATGTAAATCTACATCAAAAATGGAATGATCTGCATCATCATATGAAACGTGCAAAGGCTGAGAAGTTGCCTCATTAGGACCAACACTAGACTGTCCATCTGTAAAAAGAGGCATCAAAGTATCATACATGTCTTTGGAGCTAACAGATTTCTCCTT
Source organism: Ceratopteris richardii (assembly GCA_020310875.1). Classification (NCBI taxonomy): domain Eukaryota; kingdom Viridiplantae; phylum Streptophyta; class Polypodiopsida; order Polypodiales; family Pteridaceae; genus Ceratopteris; species Ceratopteris richardii. Next base: position 55,658,250 of record CM035411.1, read on the forward strand.
AGTACATGAAAGCAATGGTTGAATAACATCTTCCACAAAAACAACATCACGGCTAACGAGAATGTGTTTAGTCTGTGGATGATACAGACGATAGCCTTTACTTTCAGAACTGTACCCAACAAAAATACATTTTACTGCTTTATCATCCAATTTTCTACGATGTTGTTCAAGCACTAATGCGTATGCCAAACAACCAAAAACACGTAGATGAGTAACAGATGGCTTGCGATCATGCCAAGCCTCATATGGAGTGATAGACTGCAGTGCTTTAGTGGGACACCTGTTCAGTACATATGCTGCACACATGACGTCCTCAAGCTAGAAACTATGAGGTAAAGCCTGACTCTTGACCATACAGCTCGCCATCTCCATGAGAGACCTGTTCTTTCGTTTAGTAACTCCATTCTGTTGAGGTGTATACGGCATTGTACACTGGTGTTTTATCCCATGTTTAGCCAGAAATGCATTAAAATCAGAAGACATATATTCCCCCCCTCGATCAGAACGGAGGGTGCCCATTTTACATGCTGTCAGGTTTTCAGCCAAAACCAAAAACTGTTTAAAGCACATGAACACTTCGGACTTTTCTTTGAGTGGATATACCCATGCATGCCTGGAAAAATTATCAATGAAAGTCACAAAGTAAAGGTAATTTCCAAAAGAGGGTGTCTGCATAGGACCACAGACATCACTATGTACAAGCTGCAATTTCTGTGTAGCCAAACTGAACCATCTTTTGGAAAGGAGAAATGCTGCATTTTGCCCAAAATACAGCCTTCACAAACATGTTTTCCACGTGCCTCAAGTTTGGGCAAAGAGGACACCATTTCAGATTTCTGCAGGTGTAGCAAACTAGCAAAATTCAGATGACCAAAGCGTGCATGCCAAAGCTTTGCATCTGACATAGCTTGCGAATCATTTACTACACATGCCAAATCATTTTCAGATCTTTCATAGTCTATGAGCTTATACAGCCCACGACATAAAATGCCAGAAGCAATACATTTGATAGATCATGAACTGTACATCTGTCATCAACAAATTTCACAACCAAGCCAATCTTGGCTAATGCAAAGACAGATAACAGATTCTTCTTGATCCCTGGCACAAATAAAGCATCTGACAAAGTGAAAGAACTACCATCTGCAGTAGTCAAAATGATCTTACCAACTCCCATAACAGGATAAGAGGAGTTGTTGGTGCATGTAACAGTATTCTCTGTAGGGACAGGCTCGAGTGAAGAGAAGAAACTGCGTTGTGAGGTAATATGTTTGGTTGCCCCACTGTCAAAATACCAAACATCTGAGTCTACTGCAGACATGCACTGATCATGAGAAGATGGGTCAAAACTGCAGACAGTAGTAAATGCCCATTCTTCTTCCTGCACAAGATTTGCAGACTCTGTTTTTGGTGTAGAGGCCTCTGCAACAACCATTCCAGCCTCTTTCTTCTTTGCTTCTTTAGTAGCCAGTTTTGGATAGTTCTTTATGATATGATCAATGCCGTTACAGTACTTACAAAACAATTTCTGCTTTTCTGATTTCTTCTCATCTTTATCTTCCTTCTTCGAATATGCAGAATTAGCAGATTTCTGCTTACTAGTTGAAGAGCTCCATTCTTCTTTGCCCTTATGACTAGCCAGGAAAGCTTGATTTGCAACTCGCATAATGGACGTGTTTTGCTTGGACTGATCTTCTTGCAACATAACAGAGACTAACTCCTCAAATGATAAGGCATTTGGATTGCCTTTCATCATCAACCGAAGAGTAGAAGTAAAACTCTGATATGAATCAGGAAGACCATTCGGAACGATCTGCACAAGTGAGCTATCTGGTATAACCTCATCAACAGAAATCAATTGTTCCTTCAAGTCTTTGATCTTCGTTAGGAAACTGTCCATAGAATCACCTTTATTCATGTGCTCACTCCAACTGTTTTCGGAGGTAAGCAACACGAGCCTCATTCCTAGCTTGGTACAATGTGGTAAGTGTATCCCAAGCATCCTTAGCTGTTCTACAAGAGCGAATATGAGGAATAATGGCACATTTGACAGACGAAGCTATCAATGCATATGCCTGGGCATCTCTGCCATCCCAACGAATCTGTTCTGCAGTAGGTGCAATAGAAATAGCAGCACGAATAGGAATCTGCAGAATATCATCTTCGACACCATCTTCATCAGCTCCAGCACCTGTATTTGTAGTACCTGTTGTTACAGGTGTAACAGGACGTCTTTCAACACCCTGCACAATGTTCCACAATCCTTTCGCAACCAATACATGTCGCATCATATAAGCCCTTAATGGGTAGTTGGTACCATCCAACTTATCCTCAACCAACATACGGAATACATCACTGCTTTCAGCCATGGCCAGTGACTAAAATACCTTGATGCAGAAAATTGACTGTATCTCAAAAAGTTGAACAGAACTGCCCAGACGAGTTCTGCTAGACCTATAGCAGACTTTGAGACGCTTATACTGGCAAACAGAAACTGCTATATACCTTTGGCACAAAAAGACAAAATAGCCTACACAAGCACTGCGATAGTGCATTCGAAGGCCGAAATGAGCTCAAATCATGATTTCAGCACCACAAAGCGAAGCAGTTTTGATCTCGGAAACACGCTGAGTATGCTCACCAAAATTCATGCGATTCTGAGACTGCAAACGGAGGAGTGTCGACGGCGCCCTAGATGAAGCGACGACCTGCTCTGATACCAATTGTTGGAGTTAGACGTCTGCGGAAGCACGTGAGCAACACAAGGAAGAAGAAGAAGCTTGGAGCACAAACACACAATACTGAATGTATTACTAGAGAATGTACAAGGATGAGTAGCCCATTAGGGCAATAGGCGTATATTCAAGCCGGGGGAAAAAAACCTCCTAAAGAGGGAAAAAAGTGCCCCGGTGGTCCTAGAGTGTTCAGACACATCACTACCTAAATATATCAACATACTACAACTATGCTTCAAATCATAAGGAGGATTCAACCTTAATTATGAATGCAACTTGTGAAAGACAAAGTGAAGATCAAAGAGTCTTCTACATTGACTCAGGGTATAGCAATCACCTGAGTGGCAACATTGCTTTGATGAATGATTTGGAGAATAAGGTGAGTAATCATGTGGTTCAAATAGGTGATAACACAAAGCATAATGTGAAGTCCATTGGATCAGTAAAGGCTAAGGATGGAAGCACTCTTTTGAGTAAGGTTTTGTATGTTCCTACAATTCCAAAGAATTTGATAAGTGTAGGACAAATTGTAGAGAAAGGTTATGAAGTAAGATTCACTAATGATGGAGTTTTTGTGGAAGACCCTAGCAATGGGTATAAACAAATTGTTTCAGGCAAGAAAGAAGGAAGGCTATTCACATTGAGGATTCAAGGCAATGTTGGGCATGCCTTGTTCACTTATGGAGGACATAAGATCTCTGAGTTAGATCTTTTGCATAGACCAAGGTCAGATGGAGGGGGAGAGTAACTCTCTAATGAGTTCAATGATTACTTGTTGAATGCAGGTATAAAAAGGGAATTTACTTGCAGATACTCTCCTCAACAAAATGGTGTAGTAGAAAGGAGGAATAGAACTCTTTTTGAGTTTGCAAGGTCAATGATGAAGGAGAAAATTGTACTAATAATTTGTGGGCTGAGGTCGTCAGCCACATACTTGGTTAATAGGTTACCATGTAAAGCTTTGCAGGGTATGACACCATATGAAGCTTGGTGGGGTAAGAAACCTACCTTAGATCATTGCAAAGTGTTTGGATGTTTGGCTTATGCATATGTGCCATCACAGTTGAGGCATAAATTGGAACCTAAAGCTAAAAAGTACGTGTTCATGGGTTATGATAAGGCAGATGGGTTATAGGTTGTGGAGTCCATCCACAAAGGAATTCCTTGTGTCAAAGGATGTTACATTTGATGAGCAAGGTACTTGGTATGCAATTACAATTAATATTAATGCAAGTGATGAAGAAGTTTTCAATCAGAAGAACGGTAAATCAAAGGTTCAAATATGTGATGAAGAAGAGAACAATGAAGCACAAGTTGAAGTTGAAGAAATTCCAACGTTTGATCTAGAATGTGATGAACCAGAAACTTCAAGAAGTGGACAACTTAGAAGATCATCAAGGCAGAAATGGCAACCTACAAGGTATAGCTATGATACTTCTTTTTTTACCACTAAAGATTATGCTTATATGGCGAAAACAGAGGAAGACCCTTCTACATATGAAGAGGAAAAAGGTAAGGAAAATTGGGAGAAAACTATGTAGGAAGAGTATGATGCATTGATAGAAAATGAGACATGAGGTTTGGTTCCTAAACCAAATAGCCATAAGATCATTGGATGCAAATCAGTCTACAAAACAAAGAGGTATGCAGATGGAAGTGTGTCTAGATATAAGGCTAGACTTGTTGTGAAGGGGTATGCTCAAACATATGGTATAGATTATGATGATACTTATAGTCCTGTGTCAAAAATGACAACTATAAGGGCTCTCATAGTTATTGCTGCATGTAAAGGTTGGAAGATATGTCAAATAGATGTGAAGAATGTTTTTTTTAAATGGTTACATTTAAGATGATGTTTTCATGGAGCAACCAGAAGGGTTCAAAGATAAAAGGTATCTATAGTATGTATGTAAGCTCAAGAGAGCCTTATATGGTTTGAAGCAGGCCACAAGGGCATGGATTTATAGACTTATGAACTGCTTGAAAGAACTTGGTTTCCAAGTGTCTAAAGCAGATAGTAGCTTGCTTGTTAAAGCAAGTGATGATGGGTTCATTTACATGTGTATATATGTTGATGACATAATTCTTATGGGTACAGATGAAAAGGGCATACAAGGTCTTAAGAAACAAATGGAGAAAGAGTTCAAGATTAGTGACTTGGAAGACTTGTCATATTTCTTGGGCATGGAGATTTCATATACCCAACATGGAGTATATGTAACTTAAGAAAGGTATTTGAAGAACTTGCTAATCAAGTTTAAAATGGAAGATTGCAGGGTGGTACCTACTCCAATGGAGGTGAATCATAAATTGAGCAGATATTTTCATATGCAGTTGGAGTGTTGTCTCAATTCATGCATTGTCCTAGGAGAGAACATTGGGCTGTAAGACAAAGTGTGTTAAGATACATTAAGGGTACACTCAAGGAAGGTTTGTATTATGGTTCTAAATCAGGTACAAGTATCATGATATATAGTGATAGAGATTGGGCAGGTAATCCTGATGATAGGAGATCAACTTATGGGTATCTATGTTATGTGGGAGATAAGCTAATCTCTTAGTGTTCTAAGAAGCAAAACAAAGTTGCCTTGTCATCTACAGAAGTAAAGTATAAAGGAATGGTTGAAGCAAAGGAGGTCATATGGTTGAAGACTCTCATGAAGAGTTTTGATATCATTCAGAGTACACCTACTATTCATGGAGATAATATGAGTTCATTGTATCTAGCTACTAACTTTGTTTCTCATGCCAGGACTAAACACATTGAGATTTAGTATCACTTCTTGAGAGAGAAGGTGATTGATAAGGAGATTGAAGTCATACATACTTCAACAAAAGATCATATTGCAGACATGCTAACCAAAAGCTTGGATGGACCAAAGCTACAAAGATTCAAAGACATGACAGTCATAAAGAAGATGGAGAAAACCACAATTGATGATTGAGGGGGAGCTGTTGGTGCATGACAACCATCAATTGATGTTTTAGACGAAGGTTTGAAGTCAAAGGATGAAGCAAAGACCAATATATGAAGCTTGAAGTTAGTGCATGATCAGAGAATGAAGTCTTGTATATACTTGTACACTAGACTTGTAATTAACTCACTTATACCTTTGTTATGGTTAAACATTTTGACATTTATGTCTATATATACAAGTAAAACATTGGGGAATGAATAAGAGATGATGAATGACAAGTTTTAAGATTCATTAGACACTCTAGAAGTTAAGATAATATCTCTCATCAAATAGAAGTAATGTTTTCCTGAATAGAAGAAAAGTTACATCCGATATTTTGCTCAGTGCTCCTTCTGTGTTTATTCTTTTGTGAAATGCTTTTGTATAAGTTTAAGTATATATTTGAGTGACCTGTGTACAAAGTTTTAGATCCTAATTGTGATTAGGCTGAGGGAATGGAGAGTAGGAACATTTACATGTGTAAATGTGAAAAAGAGAATATTGTAGTAGGTGCAAATTTGATGATAATGTTTTGGTTAGTTCTCCTTCCACAATGTAAAGTTTTGAGCAAGCAAGCATTCATTATTTAACTTGGAAGGTAAGCTACTTATGGCTAAAAGCATTTGAATAAATGGCATCTAGTTTAAGAGAACTATGCATTAGAAGTTGCAGGTGTCAAAGTCGATTGTAGAGAAGTACTGTTTAGACATAGGTGAATTGTTTGGAGTGAATCTCAAGATTTAATAAACCTTTTGACAAAGTTTAGCTTGGAAAAGGTGTGTAAACACTATTCAACATGTCATACAAAGTTTCATTAGAAACTTTACACATTTGGTTACTCAATGAGTGAATTAAGTGCAGCAGACTTTTCTAATTAATCACTCTGTTCATAGTGAACGCAAAGATTGGTAGTCTGGTATTAGTCTTCCAAAATTGGTTGAGATTTTGAGTTGTTCTTGATATAGAGGTGCTCTAACATCAAGGATAGCTTGTTATTTTGGAGATTAACACTCTCCATCAAAAATCAAAACTTCTAGAGAGATGAAAAAAACATGAAAAATCTCTTCATTAACCTATCTTCATGTGACCAAATGAGACATAAAACATAGGAACTACAAAAAGTTCAATCAGGTAAAGTTTTTCTACTAAGAGTAGTCTACCTTTCTCTCATACAACACTTTCTTAGATTCCTTCATCTTCATACTCAAATTTAACACACAAATTTCATGCGAGAACTTTCTAGAGAGAGAATGTAAAAACTTATTGCTACAAAATTTTTCACTCATGATCAGAATATCCTAAACATAAATTTTATTATTACTTACACATCTTTTTTTTTTTGAAAATCAATGTGGCATCTTACAATTCTCCCCCTCTTTTAAAAACTCTGTCCTCAGAGTTGGAAAGAAGGATAATGTTCCATAAGCGAATCTAAAACAACCCATGTTGAATCTTCAATAGGATATGCAAACCACTTAACTAATATTTCCACTATTTCAGGATTCCTAAGATGTCTTGTTCTCTTATCCATTACAACTTCTTGTTCAAGCTCAAAAGTGGCATCTTCCTTCAACTTAGATTTGTCCTGCAAAATGTGTTCAACATTAAGAACATACTTTTTAAGTAATCCAAATGGAAAACTGGATGAATTTTCAAAGTGTTAGGCAGGTCAAGTAAATATGCAATAGAACCAAATTTCTTTAAGATTTTGAAAGGACCAGCATAACGTGAAGAGAATCGATGATCTTTGCCTAAAACTAGATTTGATTTAGAAGGATTCACTTTCAAAAATACTAGATCATTTGTTCTAAATTCCAAGGGTCTCTTTTTGAGATCATGATATAACTTGTGACATTTATGTGCATCTTTTATTTTCTTTCTTACCTTATTCAGCTCCAAATCCATGTTTTCAAGCATCTGTTTGGATGCCTCAACTTGATTTTGGGAATTAAAAGGTGAATGAGGCAACAAACACTTATAGCCATACATTGCTTCAAAAGGTGTCATCTTAATAGATGAATGACATGCACTATTATACGTTGATGACATGATTGCTCCTACATCATCTATATTTTGTACCTGCATGAGTGCATCTCCATTTTGTATCTAGGAGACACTCCATTTCGAGTTTATTTCCATTTTCTATTGTATCTCCTTTGTATTTGGGTACCTTGCCATTTGCTTCTACCAGTTGTATTCATTCTCCTTTCAGGGGAATTATCCCACATGAGATGTACTTTGGAGAGGCCTACTCCATGCTCTTGGCAAGCTCATTTTTAATCCACATGAGTTTACCCATTTCATGGTCTACTCATTTTGAGTCTCACACACTCTTTATTTTGTGAGTAGACTCTTCTTTTCATTTTGCTTCCTCGTGTGTACTCTCTACATGCAATCAGCGTACTAGCTGGAGGCCTTGTTGGTGCCTTTGGTGGTCATCTTGGTGGTTGTGGTGGTGCTTTTGCTTTGGTGGTGTGCTTTCTCTTCATTGGGAAAGTCATTTGCCAACAATTTTTGGGACTCATATTGCCCATTTGCCCACCCTCACACCCTTGATTCATCATTTTGTACCCCATTTCTCCATTTTCCCTTCCACCCACCTTCTTTCGTAGTGATGTTCACTAGTCTACTTCAATTTTGTTCATGTTATGGAGTTGATAATCAATCTCATGTCAGTAGAGTGTTCATAAACACGTTTGGAGAATTTGTTGGAGGTTTCTCATCATGTTGGTGGTTCCATTGATGCATGTAAAGTGTTTATAAACACTTTTTTTGTTCCATTCATAGTGTGATTCCCATTTCTAGTGTTTTTAACCATTTGATATATTCATTTCAATAGCGAGAAAGAACCTCTTTTGTTTTCGATCTCTCCTTGGTTCTTCTGCATATGTGGCTCCTTAAGTCTTCATTATTTGTAACTTAATTAATCAACAACTTTTTTCCATGGCATCTAAATTGCATGGAGACCTCCTACAAGATGGATGACATTGACACAGACTACGATAACTCTTTCTCCTGTCAGGAACTTGGGTGCATCGCCACCTCACTTTATTCCTTCATAGCAAGGAACTCATTGATGAGCTCGGGTGCAGTTGATGCAAGTGAGCACCTGCTATAACATTGCAACATGCACCTTTGCTAAACCTAGAGCACTTGAACAACCACTAAGTAGCATCGCGTTTTGAACCACGTGAATTCTTACCTCTCGATCGAGCTTCTGACCACATATTAATATGCACACAACTGTGGCAGGTGTTGCACCTCCAATCGCCACCTTCGCACCAAGCTCAGTTTGTGATAGAGGTGCTCTTTCCAGCAGTTCATACCGCCTACAACCTATGACAGAGAAAGAGAGCTAAAGCAGAGGCCAACGGCATCGCTACAAACGACAACTATGCTTTTTCTCTAAGTAGGTTACCGAGACATAGAATGCCAATTCTCTCTGCTTCTGATAGACCTGAGCACCTCTGTTTCTACGCCAGAACGAGAGGAGAGGTAGGCAACATCAGCAATCCTGGAGAAAGTCCCATCTTGGGCTCATGTGCTAGTAGCTCGGAGACATAAGAGATAAGCTACTCTGGAAAGTGTTGAGAGGGAAAAGAGAATACGGCTTACTGCTCAGAAGGATCTCATTTCTGCCACAAGAGGGAAACTTGGATTCTGTCATTTGCAGAGAGCAAGATCTCTATCGCCCTCTATAATATGTGCATGAGACAGAAAAGAGGGATGCATAGGGCATGCCATAATCCCTCTACCATGACCTTCTATGCCTCAAATCGCTACCAGATCTTCTCTGCCCTACACTACTCTACCTCTTCTCAGTAGCACAAAGAAACCAGACAAACTTGCGCTATCTCTCATGAAGAGAGAGAGAGAGAGAGAGAGAGAGAGAGAGAGAGAGAGAGAGAGAGAGAGAGAGAGAGAGAGAGAGAGAGAGAGAGAGAAGTGTTCTCTGGTCATATGAATGCACGTAAGGAATGGGTGAAGAGCACATAGTCCTGTGCACACATAGACACTGATGGTGTCCGATCCATCTCTGTAGCAGAAAACACAAGAGAAAGTATCAAACTCCTATTTCTTCTCCACCTCTTGAGAAAGGCGCTCTGCTAGAAAAAAGGCATTCTGCATGGGATCTCTGTTTAGGAGTGTGTCCACGTCTCAATTGAGACTTGGTAGTGTCGGGATGGTCATTGACATCAGCTATGACATTTCCACAAGATGAATTGAATCGAGTCCTCTAGTATAGGTATAAGAGAACATAGTACTAGTGGACGCCTCCATAGAAAAGGGATTTTGAAGGTGGAACGGGTCCCATAATGCACCGTTATTCTTGAGCATCTAGTGGGGTCGAGTTAAATTTTTGGAATTCAAATATGTGCTGCATATATTTTCTGCACAGCATACGAGAATACATTTGAGCATTCGCGTGTGATATCCACCACACTTAAAATGTTTGGCAAATACAAAGGGATCACATAATTAACATATATATATTTAACTTTGGGAAAGCCACTCCATTTGTATTGGCCATTGTGGAAATTTTTGCTAAATGATCTTCTAGCACTTACACCATAACTGGCAGAGAGGACACCATTTCAGATTTCTGCAGGCATAGCAAACTAGTGAAATTCAAATGACCAAAGCGTGCATGCCAAAGCTTTGCATCTGACATAGACTTAGAATCTTGAACTGTACATGTTGAATCATTCATCGATTTTGCATAATCCATGAGCATATACAGACCATGACATAAAATGCCAAAAGCAATAATGACATTGCCATTCAAAAGATCTCTAATTGTACATCTATCATCAACAAATTTTATAACCAAGACGATCTTGGCTATTGTTGAAACTAATAACAGATTGTTCTTGATCCCTAGCACAAATAAAGCATCTGACAATGTAAAAGAACTACCATCAGTAGTAGTCAGAATGTTCTTACCAACTCCCATGACAAGATAAGAGAAGTTGTTGGTGCATGTGACAGTATTCCTTGTAGGGGCAGGCTCAAGTGAAGTGAAGAAACTGTGTTGCAAGGTAATATGTTTGGTTGCTCCACTATCAAAGTATCAAACATCTGAGTCTACTACAGACATACATTGTTCATGAGAAGATAGGTCATAACTACGAATAGTGGTAAATGCCATCCTTCATTTTGCACAAGATTTTCAGACTCTGATTTGGGTGTAGAGGCTTCTGCAACAACCAGTCTAGCCTCTTTTCCCTTTGCCTCTTTTGCAACCATTTTGGACAACTCTTTATGACATGATCATTTCATTCATAGTATTTGCAAAACAGTTTTTGCTTTTCTATTTTCTTCTCCTCTCTATCATCCTTCTTTGATTGTGCAGAATTAGCAAATTTCTGCTTACAAGTAGGTGACCTCCATTTACCTTTTCCTTTTTGACTAGCCAAGAAACCTTGATCTGCAACACGCATGATGGACCTCTTCTGCCTAGACTAGTCTTCTTGCAATAGAACACAAACTACTTCTCAAATGTTAAGGCATTTGGATTGCCTTTCATCATCAATCAAAGTGTAGAAGCAAAACTCTGATATGAATCTGGAAGACCATTCAGATCAATCTCGACAAGTGAATTTTCAGGCAAGAGTTCATCAGCAAAAATCAATTGCTCGAAATCTTTGATCTTTGTCAAAAAAATGTCCATGGAATCTCCTTCATTCATGTGCTCACTCTCCAACTATTTTTGGAGGTAAGCAATATGAGTCTCATTCCTTGCCTAGTATAAAGTGGTAAGTGTATCCCAAGCACCCTTTGTTGTTTTACAAGAGAAAATGTGAGGAATAATGGCCCATTTGACAGAAAAGGCTATCCATCCATGTGTCAGAGCATCTCTACCAACCCAACGAAGTTTCTCTGTAGTAGGTGTAGCAGGAACCAAAGAGATGAAACTTCCTACACAGGCATTGCTATAGTGCATTCAGAAGCCGAAACAAGCTCAAATTTCTATTTGGATACCATATTTTGAACTCCTTAATGCCTTGAGCATGCTCACCAATTTTTGTGTGATTCTAAGACTCTAACCAAAGTGGTGTCGATGATGCCCTAAATGAAGTGGCAACCTACTCCGATACCAATTGTTGGACTTTCAGGTCTGTGACACAAACAACACAAGGAAGAAGAAGAAGAAGCTTGGACCGCAACACACAATACTGAATGTATTACCAAGAGAATGCACAAAGATAAGTGACCCATTAGGGTTATAGGCATATATACAAGATGGGGGGGGGGGGAAACCTCCTAATAAGGAGACCTCCTAGCCATGAGACAAAGCGACACTAGTGATCCCAAGGACACAAAGTGGTACATAGACTCTAGATGATCTAATCACATGTCATGTATGGAGGAACCTTTTGTTCATATGCATGTCCCAAGCTCAAAAGGTTGTGTGGAGACAGGAGATAACATTGAGCATCCCATTACACATGTGGGTGATGTGAAGCTATGTGAAGGTAAATCTTTGAAGACTCTTAAAGATGTGCCCCATGTTCCATCTATTTCCAAGAACCTTATCTCTTTAGGACAGATGGTAGAGAGAGGTATGCAGGTTATATTTGATGCAAAAGGGTGCATGGTGATGCAAGGAGGCAAGGTCATTGCCAAAGAAAGAGGCAGAGGCAAGGTTATTGCCAAAGGAAGGAAAGAAGGCAGATTGTTCACACTAGATGTTGCTTCTACACACAAGGTATGTTATGTGATGATTGGTAACAAAAGGATTGGAGAGATTGATGTTTGGCACAAGAGGATAGGACATATCAACATTCCCAAGTTAAAAAGCATGTGCAAAAGCAGGTTTAGTGCAGGTACTACCAAATCTTGAAGGCCAAGGTCTACATGAGTTTTGTGATGCTTGTCAGTTAGGTAAACAAGCAAGGAAGCCATTTCCAAAGGGAGAGTACAAATCCTCTAGGCTCTTGGAGCTTATACAGTCATATGTATGTGGCCCTATCAGAGAGGCTTCATTGGGAGGAGCTAGGTACTTTGTCACTTTCATTAATGACCACTCAAGAAAGGTATGGCTATATGTTATCAATGAAAAATCAGAAGTGTTTTCATGCTTTCAAAAGTTTAGGTCCCTTGTTGAGAAAGAACATGATCCACACATCAAGACACTCAGGTCAGATGGAGGGGGAGAGTATTTCTCCAAGGAGTTCACAAAGTACTTGCAGGACAATGGGATAAAGAGGCACTTTACATGTAGGTACACCCCTCAACAAAATGGTGTTGAAGAGAGGAAAAATAGGCATTTAATTGAGATAGCTAGATGTCTCATAAATGAAGGTATATACCATTCTCTTATTGGGCTGAGGCTGTGAATATAGCTTGTTACTTGATAAACAGGGTTCCAACAAGTGGTGTGCACAACTTGACTCCACACGAAGTCTATTATGACAAGAAACCAACCATGGAGCACCTCAAGGTATTTGGATGTGTATGCTTTGTTCATGTTCCTAGTGAAGTGAGAACAAAGTTAGAGCCCAAGAGCGAGAAATGTGTGTTCATTGGCTACTCAAATGAGCAAAAAGGCTATAGGTGATATTAAATGGTTGATTTGAAATGTAGCATCCCTTTACATCTTATTGTAATACATTTTGGTAATATTTAAATTTTATTTATTCAATGGCCAAACCCAAAAAGAAAAATACAAACTACTGATCTAGGATCGGAATGATATCAACTTCTTTTGGTTCATGAGAATCTGATAGCTAGAGTGGATGGAAGTCTGGAATCGATTCTTTGTTTTAGCAAAACGCTTCTACAATTTCTTCTTTACAACATGAAGTGTGGCGGACAAGGTTACCTAGTCCATCAGCATGGCATCCTCTAATGACTTACTAATTTTGGGAGCAAAAAAAGAATGGATTTTAAGGATGCCGAAGCCAATTGCTCCTAAAGGCCATCTTGAAGATCAAAGTCCTATTTTAGTACTACACAGACAATATGTTTAGCTATCTGTGCATGTTGGCCAGCTTTGACTAAGGTAGACTCAGCTTCTTGCTTCTAGGCATGTGCTATCTACAACTCCTCTAGAATCTTCTTAATATTTATGATGAGCTAAATTTTTTTGGATTGTGTTTATTCTGTCTCCTATTCAAATTTTACTACCTAGACCTACTCTTGTTGTAGACAATAGAACGTCTCCTCTAGGTAGCACTAAAGTAATTCATTCTTCTTTACAAGGTTTTGAATGTTAGCTTTATGCTTTTCATTGGCTTTGATTAAAATGTTGGATCAGATTAGTGACGGCATCCCTTTCACATATAGCTTATTCAAAAACTCCTTTAAGTAGGTTTTATAGTATTATGCTAGCTTAGCAACTTCATGTATATCTCGTAGAGTGGTGGTGGAGGAGCAGAGGTCTGGTTCCTACAATGTTTTTGGATAGGCGGTTGAGAGATGGTGGAGGCAAGCGATTGTGAGTAATCTCACCACTAAGTCATCTCACCAATGACTTGTTCATATGTATGGTGGAGGAAGGGAACAAGTAGAAGGGAATCTAAACATAAGAACTCATTAACTCATAAGCATTCATCAAGTTGAGGGAGTGAAAAAGTAATAAAAAAAGTAGGGAGCAAACGAAGATGAGGGTCGGGCCGAAGTAGAGGAGTGTGATAGAGATGGTTTACAAGGAGAAGGAGGGTGATCTAGTTGAGTGGATGGGGTCAAGGATGGTGGATTAGTAAGGAATGGAGATAAACCAACTAGAGAGGGTGGAATCGGGTGGATAGGTGGCAAGTTTGGTACTAGAGAAGGTGGAGGGCTGATTGGTTATGTAGGGATAATTGATTCAGGTACAAGAGGATAATTGATTCAGCATGGATGGAGAAGGGGTAATCGAACCCACAGGTGAATGATAGGATAGTGATGGTGAAGACATGATAGCTCTAGTCTTGAATAGTGGGGTGGAAGATCGATCATGCTCTAAATAGAGAGGCAAAGCTATTCTAGGATGTTTGTGGGAATGGCAGAAAAGTAGAGCTATCGATTCATCATTGCCATGGGAAGGAGGAAGAACACAAGGAAGAGGTGCATGGTCACTAACAAATGGGGAAAGGTGAGGTACAAACATCAATCGCATGGCAATGGGGAATTCATTGGGAAACAAAAAAGTGAAAAATTATGGTAAATGCAATTAGCTAGAAGGCCTCAATAGACGTTGCAGGTGGCAGTTACAAATTCCTTGTGAATCCACCTAAAAAATAAAGAATCCCAATTAACATGGGACTTCTATGTCATGAAAATCTAAGAGTAAAACTACATGGATATGCCATAGGGATAATGCTATAGGTTAAACGCAACAACTAAGAAGTAGAGAATCATATCTTTGGGTGATGGTGTGGAAACTATGTGCAGGAAGATTTAGGGAAGCTTTGTTGCATCATCTATGTAGATAGTGATCACATAGTGTCATGGATATCAATGAGAAGCTGGAAACAATGCACCATCTCATGCAAGACTTGGTTGGCGATCAGAATCTGCCTCTAATTCTAGATGGGCAACAATGGCATGATCGATGGCATCTGTTGTTGGGTGCCCTACAAAAATGGCCTAGTCAAGGAATGCATAGGAGAGGACACGATGTTTCCTTTGGAAGGATGCTATCAGGTTGAGCAAAGCAAGATAGTGTGCATATGAGATAAACACTAAAAACCTAAGATAAAAAGTCAGATTGAAAAATCAAAGTTGAAATAGATGAAGAGGGTGAATGCACAAGGGGAGAAACTTCATAATGAAAAGATAAATGCAATTTGCAATCAGAGCCACATGGTATGGCAAGAAATCATGGGCAGGTAGCAACACATTATGATGATGAGCACTGAGCTAACAGCTTGGAGAGGAAAATATTAAGAGGGCAAAGGTTGTCTAGTACACTGATACATATCATGAGTGAAATATTGACAAATATCACAATGCATGGTAGGCCACCATAAACCACTTTGTAACACTTTTGTGAGAGTAACCTCAACAAAGAAATATCCATTAGTCGAATGAGAGTGTGACAAGGTCAAGATGGAATGAACTCCATGTCAGGTAACACATTGTAACCAAGCACTAGAAGGGCTTTGATAATATATTTGACCCACAATGAGACAAAAACGTTTTCTATATTGAGTTAATTATTTTCTGACCTGTGATATGGAAGTTTTTCAATGAGATTTCACTAGTGAGAAATTGGAACAAGATATCATAATACGAGTCAATAACAAAACAAAGGTGGATTGGGTTGCACATTTTAAATGGTAGGACATGAATCATCAACACCCATGGGAGCTTCACCCGAATCAATTTGTGAGAAGAAATAAAAAATGACATGAGTAGAGCTTGGCTAGTGGATAACATCATAGTCCAATACTTGAAGGAGCAAGACCCAACAAGATAAATGAACAACTAAGTTTTTTTGTCAAACTAAGTATATTATAGCAAAATGATTGACATGGAAAGTAAATTTATGGCTCAATAAATAGTGCCAAAACTTCTTGATAGAGTAAATATTGGAGGAGGAGATGCTTCTAAAATTATTTTAACTTTTTTCATCAAGCTAGATATCATCTTCAGAAATGATTTGTCCTAAGAGTTTACCACAAGAGATAGAAAAAATGGATTTGTTAGGGTTGCCGAAAAGTGAATATTCCCTACACTTAAAGAAGAACAATTGAGGGTGTTCCAAATAGTCAACATGAGCACCCTAAATAGAATCTTCATCCAAAAAATTTGCATGAAATTGGTTACATAAGGAGAAAAAATATCCTACATATAGTGTTGGATTGTGCTTGGGGCATTTTGGAGACCAAATGACATAAATGTACATGCATAAACACCCTAGTTGGTAATAAACATAGTTTTGGGTATATCCTATTCAGCCATGGAGACCTAATTATATCCACTATGCCTATCTAGAAAAGAATAAGTTTCTCATCTAGCAACTTTGTCCAATAGACTATCCAAAAAAGTGAGCAAGAAAGGATCATGAATGGTGGCAACGCTTAGCTTGCAGTAATCTACATGAGGCAAAGTTGTTTATTCTTTTTGGGAACAATGACCATGGGATAAATTCATTCAGCATGATCAATAGGATCAATGAAGCCAACTTTCAAAAGTTGATCAAGTTCTTTCCTGACTTGTTTTGCATAGTGGGGGTACATCTAATAACTTTATTGTTTAACAAACCAAAGTATGTAATTGCCTCAGTGGCAGGGTGATGGGTGTTTGTGCTAATATTTCCCAAGTGCTAAGTGTGGTTAGTTCCTTTCCTTATGAGGGCCTTGTGATTTCCTACTTATTATCTCGGATAGGTATATGCTTATTGATCAAAGCTTGCTTTGTAACAGGTATAGGCTTAAAAAAAATAGGAGCCTCTTCTTGAGCCCAAGTAGCCACCTTTGTAGCCATCTAGTGTTTTTCTTTAAAGATAGGCTCAAAAGCTACCACCACTCATTGTAATGCCTTCCCTAACCTTGTCTATACTTCTATGAGAGTAATAATGACCATGTTTATTTTGGGATCCTAACAATCCTTCTTTACTTCATGGGATTCCTAGTCTTCTTTAAAGTTCCTTCTTATATGGCCCAATTAACCACAAAAATGATAGTTTTGGGGGGATTCTTTAGTTGAAAGGGGCTTGAATGTTTGTAGGAGAAAAGTAGAGAAGAGGAAGAAGAAGAAAGAAACGTTGCACCGGAAGCCTCTCTACCTTGATTAACATAAAATATTACAATATCATTTGTCTAGAATGAGACAAAATAATCTTTGTGTGTAAGCCTTTTAGGAGAAAGAAGTACACACAAGTACAACAAAGTACCACAATTACTTGTGGAGTCAGCCTCTGTGCTATTCCTTCACCTTGTCTAGTAGCTTGCCCTTGTGCACCCCTTGCACTCAAGTCTCCAATAAGGTTGAAGTCTTGGTCACTTCTACTTTCCACCTGCAACATCTCCTCGATGATACTATGTCACACTTTTATTGCTCTTTGCCTCAACAACCTTTGTTTCCACACACAAGAAAACATAGAGTATTTCCTTCACAAGCCTTGGTCCTCTAGTTCTTTGTGCTCTCTCTACAAACTTTGTCTCTCTCTGTGCACTATCTTAGTGTGTGTGTCTTGCTCTCCCTTTCTCTCACACTATAGTGTACCCTCTTACTTGCTTAGTCTATCTCCAAGAATAGTCCTTTGTTATGTCAATTCCTCTTACGTACATCGCTTCACTTCCCAATTGCTTGTATATCTTGATGCTTTCCTTGTCCCAAGAACCTTCTCACATAGAAACCAATGATCCCCTATTTTGTCATGCAGTGACTTTATGAAAAATCTAAATTTTAATGGGGGGCTACACATAAGCTTTTGTGTATTTTCTTCACTGCCTATCTTCTCCACTTTTGACATAGTTTCTCCAAAAGAATCCATAAGTCAAGTTCAACTAAACCTTCTAAGCAGTTCAAAATCCCTTCAAATGACCTTTTTTCAACCTATATTTAACTTTACCTGCAAGACAATTGTGAGCATATCCTTTTTTCTCTACATGTGCACCCACTTTTTGAATGCTCCTTGGCCACCTATGTTGGGTGTGTAGAAGTGTGAGAGACACACAAAATGCACACATAAGGAGCACAAATGTAGCAAGACACACGACGAAGATGGATGGTTGAAATATCTCTCTCTATTGATTATCAAAACTAAAGTACGAGCTGAATACTATCCCTAAATAAAAAGTACCACCACATATGAGTGAATCATGTATGTGGTGGGGAAAAATCCTCTGGCTAGCACTAGAATAAAAAGTTTCTATGTATAAGGAAAAGGTTCACATCAAAGCTACTTCAGGAACACATAAGTTTAGCAAACCCCCCTAGACCAAATGATGTGAACACATACAAGGAGTGAAAGATTAGCCCCCACTACGCAATAAGCTTAAAGCTTTGCATAATACCTCAAATTTTTCCCGTGGAAGAGCTTTGGTGAATATGTCTTCCACATTATCTTGTGTAGGGACATATACCAAATCAATATATCTTGCATGAAGGCACTCTATCACATAGTGATAGCACACCTCAATATGTTTGGTCCATGCATTAAATGCTTGATTTCATGCAACATCCAATGGAGCCTAACTATCAGTGAGAATATGCATAATAGCATCAATATCCATGCAAACATCCATAAATAGGCTTCTTAGCCATATACACTCCACTATAGATGTGAAATGTGCCATGTACTCAACTTCACAACTTGATGTTGCCACTGTAGATTGCTTCTTACTCAACCAAGATATACATGAGTCTCCAAAAAAAAGCAATTACTACTAGTGGACACATGAGTATCATAACAACCAGCCCAATCACTATCTATAAAAGCATGCAAGCATCACTGAATATCTCTGCCATAAATGAGACATAAACCCAAAGTGCCTTTGAGATTTCTAAACATATGTTTCACTACTTGCCAATCCTTAGTGCCACAGCTATGCATGAATCAACTCAACTTGGAAACTGCATATTGTATGTCTGACCTTGTGTTGCATGCATATATAATACACCACATAGCTTGTTAAATGTCAAATGCATCACCAGAATCCTCAATTAAGAACTTAAATCCCATCTCACCTAGTGTAGAAACTGGCTTGCAATCCTCAAAGTCAAAACATTGAGGTATTTTGTTCAACATACTTTGCTTGATGCATAACAATTACCCCCTTAATGGATACAAACTAGATGCTAAGATAGTAGCTCAAAAGACCAAGATAATTGACATTGAGAGTATGCAGCAAATCATCCATAAGAATTTTAAGTTTTGCATCACATGATCCATTGAAGAGTATGTCACCAACATAAAGAACAAGCACAATAAGATCAGCCCCATCTTTAGGTACATAGAGTGTGCTTTCAATTGGACTACATGCGAAACCAAGAGAAATCAAGTGGTTATGGATTATGTCATACCATGCATGTGGAGCTTGCTTCATACCATACAAGGCTTTATGCAAGTGAAAAACCATATTCTCTTTCCCCTTAATGGCAAATCTAAGAGGTTCCTTCACATAGACCTCTTCTTGCAAATTATCATTCAAGAAAGTTGTTTTTATGTCCAATTGATGTACTTTCCAATCTCGCTAGGCGTCCAATGCAACTATGGTACAAATGCTACTCATACGTAAAGTAGGTGCAAACGTTTCCTCATATTCAGTGCCATATTTTTGCCCATATCCTTTGGCAACCAATCTAGATCAATGCTACCATCTAACATTCTCTTAATCTTGTAAACCCACTTTGTACCAATGGCATTTTTTCCTTGTGGCAATTCACATAACTCCCAAGTTCCATTCCTATGTATGGAATCCATTTCTGATTGGATATTTCTCATCCAATGTGGATCCTCACATGCATCTTCAAAGGTAAGTGGCTCTTCATTACATGTTGCAATAGGAGAATAATCCATAAAATTGATTAATGCATGGAAACTTGACCTTGATCTTATTCTACCAAGTAAAGGTGCACTCAATTTCCTATCCTGCAAAGTTTGCTTCAACCACTTTGGAATACTTTGTGCCCTCTTGATAGACATGCATTCATCATGTAATACATCATCAACATGTATTTCATGCATGAGCTGAATTTCTTGCTCACTTTCAGCCATATTTTGTCACAAATGTTCAGCCATATATGGTTGGACATTTCTAGCAATTTTGACCATTTTTTGGTTGAACATTCTCAATCATGTTTGGATGGAAATTCTCTACAATTTCAGCTCTATTTTGTTGGAAATTTTCATCCCTTTGAGCCTTAGTTGGCTGGTCTACATGGTCATAGTCAAACACAACACTTTCTTTTGAACAAAGGCATGAGTGTATTGAATACATCTTTTGAGCTAATTGTTGGCTGTTTTTTGCATTCAAGTAGAGGGAAAATGAATTTTCAGCAAATACCACATCTCATCTCACAATAATTGTGTTTTTCAATGGATGGTACAAATTATATCCCTTACTTCTAGTACTATAACCAACAAATATACATTTATTTTCCTTGTCATCAAGTTTGTGACATTGTTGTGATTGCACAAGAGCATATGCCAGACAACCAAACACCTGCATATGACTAACCATAGGTTTATGTCCATTCCAAGCCTCATAAGAATTGATGACTCTCAATGCTTTTGTAGGGTAGTGATTCAACACATAGTTTGCACACATGATCGCTTCCATCCAAAACTTGTCAGAAAGGTGCTTTCCTTTAATCATACATCGTGCCATTTGAAGGAGTGTTCTACTTTTATGCTTGGAAGCACCATTTTTTTGAGGTGTATATGGCACCATACATTAGTGTGAAATTCCTCTTTCATGAAGAAAAGCATTGAACACACGTGACATGTATTCAACACCATGATCTATGTGTAGATTCAAAATCTTGTTTGAAGAAAAATTTGCAGCCATAGCTAAAAAAGCATTGAAGCAAGAAAAATACCTCATTCTTTGCTTTATTAGGATACACCCATGTATGGCGAGTAGCATCATCAATGAAAGAAAAAAATATGCATGCTTCCCAAAATATGGAGTCTTGACAGGACCACATATATCACTATGAACACAACTTTCTTGTAGTGTGTGTATGACTATCTTTTGAAAAAGAAGCACAATGTATTTATCCAAGAATGCAACCTTTACACGCATGCTTTTCAATGGATTCAAGTTTTGGCAAACTAATAACCATGTCCTTCTTTTGCAAGCAAACTATTGAAGTTCAGGCCTAAGGGAAGAAAATGGCTGAAAAGGGATGGTTTGCTAATGATCGATTAAGAAAATTGACAAATAGGGTCTTTCCACACGTATAAAAATATAACATTCCTATCTCTTTTAATCCTACAAAGAAAGGCTTCTTTTTAGTGAATATGCTCTAAAAGCACCGCTAAGGGGATGGAATATCTTGTATTCTGTGTACAATTTTTTGTTTTCATACAAAGAAAGAGATTTTTACACACGACAAAATGCAAATCTTTAAATTTCAAAGAGAGAAAGATTTTTGAAGATGTGAAATATTTTTGAGTTCACAAATTTCTATAATATTTTGGTCACACTTGATACATCATATCAAAAGTTTGCAATTCTCTAACGTATACATCAACTTTTTTTGTCTATAAATACTCGTGAAGTTTGTGAGTCTCGATTTCCTACTTTGAGCATTCTCTACTATTTCTGTAAGTATTCGAACGGATTTCTACTTCTCGTTGTCCTTCCAATTGTGTAACCTCATGTTAGATTTACAACAAAAGATAGGATTCCTTATGGAAACCTCTTTCTATGCAGATAAATCATTGGGTGACTATGCTTCCTAATTGTAGAGGTTCCCATAAAGTGAAGTGAGCTACACAAGACAATAAGAAAAACCATTGGAAATTTTGTATTCTTAGTTTCAAATTAAAGACAATAAGAAAAACCATTGGGAATTTTGTATTCTTAGTGAAGTGACTATAAAGTTTATCGATTGTCTTTACTATTTAATCCTTTTTAATTGTTTTTGTATCACAAGATATGAATTTTTGTATTAAAAATATTTTTCCTTCCAATGTTCAAGAGTGGCAACCTATTAAATGTTTAACAGAAATATTCAAAGTTCTTCATAAGTACTATGTAGAACTTATGTATGCATAAAAAATTGTTCCATTTTTCAATAGCATTCAATTATGCATCTATTTTGCAAATTATCAGGTACCATTAGGGAGGAATGCATATGGAGATCTTGTACACCTTCTTACTCCTTGTATCTCTTCATTAGATTGGGAGTCTCTTTATAAATTGACAATTTCAAGTTTTCTATGCAAGATGAAAGATGAGATTCAAAGGGCAATGTCAACAGGCCAAATTTCTTGAAGGATAAAGATTCAATGGTTTTTGCCTCTTCACATTTTTTTAGCATGTTTTAAGAACATGTTATTATAGAAAACAAAAAAAAATTGGTTGAATAGGAGAGCTTTAATTTTAGAAATTGAAGATGTTTTAGGTAGGGAATGTGATAGCAAAGAAGTTCAAAAGCTAGCTGACATCATTTTATGTAAAGTTAGTCCAAATTCTCTTTCAATTTCATATCAGATATCTTGGTAATCTCTTGTTTTGGGATATGACTACAAAAGGTGCAAAAAAAATCTTGGATTCTGGATATCTTGGATTCAAAGGAGAATTTTCTAGAATTTGAGTTAGGACTACTAATGCATCCAGATTTTCAACCTAGGAAAATAATTGTCATTGCAAATTGAAAACTCAAAAATGTTAGAGAGCTTCTCGATTATTTGATGAGGTTTCACTACAATTAAAATTCTCAATTGATGGTGCAATGGTAAACATTAGATCAGAGAAAACATTATCTTGCATTATTTGCTTGCCACCTAAGTTGATTAATTTCCAACATCTAAGAATCTAACTATTCTTGCCCCCTTTTTTCTTCCACCAAAATTTTTGAATGAAAATATGTACATTGAGTGCTTAATTATTTTTTCTTTTTTTTATGTATGCACTCTTCATATTTATATGGGCATTGTTATGTTTTATATCATTGTTTTTGGAAAGTTTCTATTGTTCAAAGACTTTCTCCCAAAGAATAACAGGTAAAGATAAGGAAAAATATTCTCCATTTTAGTTATTAAAATCTAAATAGAGAACTAAGGGTAGGAATTATTACAAAATGGAGAAGATTGGATGGCCCTCCGATGGCCCTTATCGATTGAATTGGTCATGTGTTTTTTTTTTACTTTATTTGAGGTATAAGGGAAGGAGTAAAAAAAAAATGGAAAACATTGGAGGGCACAACCAATTCAAGCGATAAGGGCAATTGGAGGTTCTCAAACTACCCTAATCACTTGAAATGTTTGTGTCTTTTTTTAATCTTTATTGACCATTGACCAAAAGGCACAATTGATTCAAGCAAATAGGACCATCAAAAGTTCCCCGATTGATCTCTTCGCTTGAATCAGTCATGGCTTTTAAATTCTCAGAATATTTGTTATGCAAGCCTAAGACTTCCGTTCAAAGATAAAAAAATCAAGATATAGCATTAAAGGGAAGAAATAAATGGTAAACCACTTATCATGTTAATTGATCTCATAAATAGCAGCCACACCACAAATCCTTCCTCTATTTGAAAAAAATAAAAGAGAACCAGCATTTAGAAGTTGAAACAATGATTTCTTTGTAGAAACATGAATTGCAAACTCTATCTTCTAGATAAAGATAGAATGGCATCATTCATCAATACATACAATGCTATGAAGGGTTCCTTTCTGTACAGAATTAGTATTTACATCAAAATAGAGCAAGTAAATATCTCCCAACATATGTTGGAAATACATGGGCTTACTATCAAGAGCTGATCATAGATATGGAAAATTTTACATCTATTATTGTCTTTTATGCTTCCCCTTTTTGGATCCTTCACATTTGTGCTTTTTCTTTGGTACATGCTTAAATGGACCATGAATCGGAGGTCCCTTCTTCTTATCTTGAGTCTTCTTATCTCTTGGTGGTGGAGGTGATGGAGGAGATTCTTGATCATATGGATAAGTAGCATCTTTCATGATGCTATGAATTTCTCTTTCTCATACCAAAAGGATCCATGCATATCGATAATCAAATAAATTCAGATCAAGGCTATAAAATCTACACTCTAAGAACCTAATTACATTGGCAATTACTCTCCATCCACATGATATAGTATCTTTTTGTAATGACACATGTATTTTCACATAATCAAACTTTTTCTCTTGATTTAGTTTGAAAATTCTTGGATATTTTTGATCAATGTGTATTTGCAAAAGGTTGGCAGCACAGCAAAGCTAAAACAACATTAGAATGCATGGTACCAGTGATAGCAAATTGCATTGAAATTGTACTAGAACTTACAGTTTGCAATTCTCATGCTGTAATTGAAGAGAGTTTGTAAATAAGCCTTGAGCATCTCTTCCATCCCATCTAAGCTGCTCCTATGTAGGTGGAGAAGGAGAAACCACTGTACTTGAAGAAGAAGCTCCATCTGTGACAGTAGACTATGAAGTAGAAGCACCTGCCGGTCTTCGATCTACATCTGCCACTATGCTACAAAGTTGTTTTGCAACAAGAACATGCTTCATCATGTAAGACCACATCGGATAGTTGGTCGCATCAAGCTTATCTTCAGCTTGAAGCATGCCAAACAAGTCATTGCTGCCCGCCATTTCACAAGGGAACAAGAATGTGACAAAAACTTTACTTCGACGAAAGCTGAAATAAGTGCTGAAATTTCAGCTCACAAACCGTCACTCTGATGGCGATTCTGACTGCACGAATGGCTTTGAAATGGGGGTAAAACCCCAGCGTGCCTGATGGAAATGTTTTCGGGCTGCTGAAATTCACACTTCTATGCTCCAAAGTCGATTTGCACTGTTAAAGTGCATGCGCACCGCGACGCGAAAAACCGAAACTTGAGAAGGAGCTGAACCTGCTCTGATACCACTATTGGGTGTGTGAAGAAGTGTGAGAGACACACGAGAAGCACACACAAAGAGCACAAACGCAGCAAGACACACGAAGAAGACGATGGATGGAATAGCTCTCTCTATTGATCGATGAACTGAACTGAAGTAAGAGCTGAATAATATCCCTAAGTACAAAGTACCACCAGATATGAGAGTATCAAGTATGTGTTAACATGGGAAAAAACCTCTAGCCAGCACTAGAGTAAAAAGTGCCCATGTATAGGGAAAAGGTTCACATCAAAGCGACTCAAGGAACACATAAGTGTAACAGATTTGTCTTACCAATTTATTCTCTTCAATATCTTCATCAACTGCTCCTAATGCATCTGCAATATCCTTCATCCTTGCCACATAATCAGAAATGGATTGAGTAGATGCTCCTTGCTTGAGCATCCTTCCTCATCCATGTCTTCAAATCTGAGAGTTCATCCCTAGTTGGAACACTAGGATCTTTGAATTCTGTTTTTTCTTCTTCACCTATGATATAATCTATCAGGTCTTTGCTGATGAGATGAGCTTCCATCCTCATTGACCAAGCTGGATAGTTTTCTCTATCCAATTTCTCTATCTGAAGAGAATCTCCCATTCTTTCTTCACCTATGTATTAAATTCTTCAAGCTCTGTGAATAATAGATCTACCTTTACTTCGAATGAAGTTCCTTTTGATCTTCTTGATAGCTTGAGGCCTCCTTGTATAGCTTTCAATTCAAACTTTCACCCTTTGAATCTTCAAAGGTTGATTTCTGTATAGCTACAACAGTCTCGGTCCTCCTTTATTCAATTTTGATGACTCTTGCTCTCATATCACTGATGGAGAGCGTTAATCTCCAAAAGAACAAGCTATCCTTGATATTAGAGCACCTCTATATCAAGAGCAACTCAAAATCTCAACCAATTTTGGAAGATTGACACTACATTACCAATATTTGCACTAACTATGAAGAGAGTGATTATTTAGAAATGTTTGATGCACTTACACTTGTTGAGTGGTCAAATGTGTAAAGTTTTCAATGAAACTTTGTATGACATGTTGCCTACTATTTGTGCACCTTTTGCAAGTTAAAAGTGCTCAAAAGGTTTAGTAAATCTTGAGATTTACTCCAAACAATTCACCTATGTCTAAAACAATACTTCTCTACAGTCGACTTTGACACCTGCAACTTCTAATGCATAGTTCTCTTAAACTAGAACCCCTTTATTCAAAGGCTTTTAGACGTAGGTATCTTATCTTCCAACTTAAAGAATGAGTGCTTGCTTGCTCAAAATTTTACACTGTGGAAGGAGAATTGACCAAAACATTATCATCAAATTTGCACATGTTGCAATCTTCTCCTTTTCACATTTACACATGTAAATATTCCTACTCTCAATTCCCTCAGCCTAATGACAATTAGGATCTGAAAATTTGTACACAAGTCACTCGACTATAGACTTAAACTTGTACAAAATCATTTCACAAAAGAATAAACACAAAAAGAGCACTGAGCAAAATATCGGACGCAACTTTTCTTCTATTCAAGAAAACATTACTTCTATTTGATGAGAGATAGTATCTTCACTCTTAGAGTGTCTAATGAATCTTACAACTTGTCATTCATCATCTCTCATTCATGCCGTGACTTTTTACTTATATATATAGACATATATGTCGAAACTCTTAACCATAACAAAGGTATAAGTGAGTTAATTACAAGTCTAGTGTGTTGGAGAAACAATCACTAATTGGACATATATTTTAAGGTCAAAGCTTTAGAAGAAAACCACATGCCTATGTGAAGGGACAAATTCACAAGTGTATTATATTTGTAAAGTTAGTTCACTTTAGTTCTAGAAATTTTTTAAAAATCACGAGAATAAGAAAATCTATATAAGTTAGTTTGTATCAACTGACGCGAAGTGGAAAAAAATGAGAGAGTGAGTTAGAACTCATTTTGTATGACTGAGAATAGTCGGGCTTCTCTACATGAGAAAGCACCTGTGCATTTCTGAGTTTTCATAGTTATGGAAAGAGTTTATTAATTTCTGTGTATAAGTCTTCTTCTTCCATCTCCAGAGTTTGTCTTGTGTGAAATGATTTCAGAAGTTGAAGTTTTCCAAGCAAGTCGATGCTTGGCATCGAGTTTGTGTTGATAAGTCCTTGTTTTATTCTCTGAGTGTTATGTACTGCTAGAACTTCTTAAAACATGAGGTTTGTGGAGCAACTCGATGCCTGGCATCGAGTTTCAGCATAAAGTCGATGCCTGGCATCGACTTCCCACATAAAAGTGGTCTTGATCATATGTGTGTTAAACGTGCCTATTTCAGGAACAAAAAAGTGGCTAAAAAAGCTCAAAGTCGATGCCCGGCATCTTTTGGTTGCAAGTCGATGCTAGGCATCGAATTTTCATTTTTAGACACTCAGAATTACTAAAAGAGGCAAAATTTCTAGTTTTGGCAAGTCATACAGGGTGATCTTGTGAAGGCCATAACTTGAGCTCTAGAGATCCGTTTCTTGCATATGATAGTTTGTTGGAAAGCTCTACTCTTCTACTATCCTCCACTAAAAGATCTTGGAGAAATAATATTGGAGATAGGAGAAATTAGCAAAATACTGAAGGTATGTCATTTCAATGATTGGAAAAAATATGAACAAGTAAAGTTCTTGGTTCTGGCTATCATTTCTCAAAGTTTTGAGTGGCAATGAGTTAATGGTGACCATAGAGGTGTTCTAGTGTCACATTAATTCATTTCTTATGGTGTTCTACACATCAAAAAGTGGTATCAGAGCAGAAAGGTCCTAAAAAGCAAAAGGAGACAAAGGTACGAAAAGTTTTGGAAAGTTTTCCATTAAAGTTTGAAAGGTGAAGCATTTGAAGATACAAGGCATCAAAAGGTTACTTAAAAAGTATCTTCATACACAAAGAACTCCAAAAGGTATTATCCTTTATCCTTTAAGCTCACAGGTTGTAGCAGAAGGAAAGGAGTATGGCATATCATATCTCCATTGCCAAACTGGACAGAGATAATTACCCCGCATGGGTAATGAGAATGGAAGCCTTACTTATGAGTAAGGATCTCATGATATATGTAACAGGTGAAGAAGAGAAGCCAGTATTCGAAGATGAAAGCCGACCAAAGAAAGAGGAACTTGATGCTTTAAAGCATTGGAGAAGAAGGATGCAAGTGCAAAGGCATACATTTACAACACAATCTCAGATCATTTGCTACCACACATCAGAGGATTGGAATTATCTGAAGATATTTGGAATGCATTGGAGTATCATTTCCAAAGCACTACTAAAGCATGGAAAGCAAGTCTATGGTCAAAGTTTACAACATTCAAGAAGAAGCCAAGTCAAAGTATTAGTGATTATGTCACTAAGATGAAGGATCTAGCAGATAGTCTTGGATCCATAGATGAAGATGTTGAAGATCACAGATTGATGCTCAACTACTTGCAGGTTTGAGAGGGGATGAAAGATGGAAACATTTTATCTTATCAACTGAACTTTCATTAAATCATTATGTTCCAGATTTGAATCAATTACTTGGTTTGATGCTCACATATGAGCAAGACTTAAAGGGAAAAGGAGATAAAGGACAAAGTTCTGCAATGTACATGAAGAATAAGAAGAAAGAAGATAAAGGTAAAGCAAAGGATGAAGAGGAGTCAACTTCTCAAGTTTATTATGCAAGAGGTAAAGGCACTGGCAGAGGAAGACCAAGAGGTTTTGGAAGAGGAAGAGGTAATCAAAATAACAACAAGAAGGCTTGTTGGATCTGTGGATTGAGTAATCATTTGGCTCATGACTGTTGGCACAACCAACAAGGATCAAACCAGAATCAAAACAACAATAGCAGAGGTCGAGGTGGAAGATATCAAAGAAATTTTCAAAGAGGTAGACAAAATCAAAGAGGAGGCTATGGTAGAAGTGGAGGAAGAAGTTGGGGACAAAATCAATCCTACAACACCCCCTACTACAACTATGCAAATGACACACAGAATGAAAGTCATACATCATTGATGATGAATTCAATCAGCACATCAGATAAAGAAGATCTAAAGGTATTTTACATTGACTCTGGATGTTCTAATCATTTGTCAGGAAACATAGAATTGATGTCAGAATTGGAAAAAGGCATTTCTAGTCATAGTGTTCAAACAGGTGATAATACAAGACATAGTGTACATTCAATTGGAAAAGTGAAATGCAAGAGTGGAGCATATTTGCTAACCAATGTTTTTTATGTTCCCACAATACCTAAAAACTTGATTAGTGTATATGGTTTATAAATGTGAAGCATGTCAAATGGGAAAAGCACACAACTTACCATTTCAGAAGAAAGGATTCAAACATGATGGAGTACTTGAGCTCATTCATACAGATATATGGGGACCAACAAAAGAAGGATCTATCAGTGGCTCAAGGTATTATGTTCTTTTCATTGATGATGCTACAAGATGGATAACATTATATGTTTTGAAGGAAAGATCAGAAGTGTTTGGAGCTTTCAAGCATTTTCATGCATATGCAGAGAGAGTCACAGGTCAAAAGCTTAAGAGACTGAGGTCTGATGGAGGGGGAGAATACTTCTCCCAAGAGTTCAATGATTATCTTTGGAATGCAGGTATTAAGAGAGAAATAACTTGCAGGTATACACCACAACAAAATGGTGTAGCAGAAAGAAGGAACAGGACTTTGGTTGAGTTTGCTAGAGCTATGCTGAAGGAGAAGAATTGTCCAAATTATCTTTGGGTTGAGGCTGTAAATACAGCTACATATCTTGTGAATAGATTACCATGTGCAACTCTCAATGGAATGACTCCATATGAAACTTGGTGGGGTAAGAAACCAACACTAGATCATTGTAGAGTGTTTGGATCAATTGCATATGCTTATGTGCCATCACAACTTAGACATAAACTTGAACCAAAGGCAGAAAAATATATGTTCATTGGTTATGATGAAAAGCAGATGGGTTACAGGTTGTGGAATCCTCTAACCAAACAATTTCTTGTTTCTAGAGATGTTACATTTGATGAACAAAAAAGTTGGTATGCAGATCAAAGTCATACAACTGAAGAATTTGAAGAAGAGGTAAGAAGATGTGAAAGGAAAATCAATTGTGCAGGTAAATAGAGATGAAGACTATATGCAAGCAAGTACATCCAGAAGTGGATTAACAAGAAGGAATGAAGAAGCTCCTATTTTTGATGAAGAGGTGCATCCAGATACTTATGAAGAGTGTGAACCAAGAAGGTCAACTAGGACAAGAAGACAACGAGAAAGGTATTCTTATGATACTTCTTACATAACTCAGAAGAACTATGCATATATGATCAAAGATGATGAAGAACCTCAGAACTATGATGAAGCTAAAGGTAAGAAGCAATGGGAAGAAGCAATGAAGGAAGAATTCAATGCACTGGAGGAGAACAAGACATGGGAACTTGTTCCTAAACCAAATGGTAAGAAAGTAATTGGAAATAAATGGGTTTATAAAGTGAAGAAGCTTGTAGATGGAAGTATAGCCAGATACAAAGCTAGACTGGTGGTGAAAAGCTATGCCCAAACCTATGGCATAGATTATGGTGATGCATACTACTTTGTCCTCTATGCGCTTTAGGTATAGTGATATATCTACTTGACTTGGATATTATCCACACTTGCATGAAATATCAACCAACCTTTGGGTCCTGGGTTAGACCATACAAGGCTTTTCTTAACTTGGATATAAAGTTAGGATGTTATGGATCATCAAATTCTTGAGGTTGAGCCATATATACCTCTTCTTTTAGCTCACCATTAAGGAAGGCATTCTTGATATCGAGCTAATAAATGGGCCACCATTTGGGTGCACATATGGATATCAATTTTGTGATAGTGGTTTTATTAGAAAGAGGCTAAAGATCTCATCATAATCAATACCTTGTGTTTGTGTGAAGTCTTTTGTCATGAGTCTAGCCTTACATCTAGCTAGGGTTCCATGTGAGTTCATCTTTGTCTTGTATACCCATTTGTTTTGGACTATCATCATGCCGTCCTTCTTGGGCACTAGCATAGAGGTGTAGTTGTCCATAAAAGCACTAGATTCTTCATACATAGCTACCCTCCATTCTAGTTTCTCTTTGGCATCTTCATAGGTACTTGGTTCCTCACCTTCAACCTCATCATATATGCAAAGTGTTTTTCCATAAAGAAATGATAGCTTAACTTTTGAATGGGGATATTTTTTCTACTTTATCTCCTCTCATTGCCCTTTGGGAATTGCTTTCTGAGCCTGATGAGCTTTACCTTATTCATTTTCATCACCTAGGTTGCTCTTTGTACTTTGCTCATAGTCTGCCTCATTGATACTCCTATATCTTTAAGTAGGGGAGGTGTCATTACCCTTACCTTCATGTGTGAGTCCATGGGCATGTCATTGGGAAGTAGAATCATCCATGAAACTCAATGAGATTGAATCTTGAGGCCTTACTTGCAACACACAATCTGCATATTTCTCATAATCTTCTTCTAGTAGCTTTTTCTTACCCTTCTGTGCATATTATGACCTTATCTCATCAAAGAACACATATCTTGACACACAAAACTTCTTGGTCAAATGTTTATAGCACTTGTATCATTTTTGTTATGTGGAATAACTAATCAATTTGTATTTCTCTGATTTGGGATCAATTTTAGATCTTACCTCTTGTGGCATGTGTACATAGCATATACACCCAAACACCTTCAAGTGCAATAGGCTTGGATTTTTTCATAGTAGGCCTCATGAGATGTAAGCTCATGTAATACAATTGTGGGCACCCTATTCATCAGATCTTTTGAAGTATTGAATCCCTCTATCCAATATGAAAATGGCATTTTACCTTCGTTGACCATGCACCTTTCTATTTGCACAATATTCTTATTCTTCCTTTGCCACTCCATTTTCTTGGGGGGTGTATGTACATGTAAAATATCTCTTTATGCCTTGTTCCTATAATGACTTAGTAAGAGAACCCCGTTAGCTACCTACCACACTCCTCCCAACCTTAAATAGCCCTTGCATTTGGAAAATCTAGAGTCTCTTGAAAGGTCCAAAGAGCCCTCATATTGCCACTCTAAGGAGATGGAATAATGGCACAAGACTTAACCAACACACAAATAAAGCATAAGGCATCTGATCCACACACACTCAAGAGTTTCTATGAAAGATGACCTATACTTAGCCTCACAACTAGAAGTAGCTAGAATAGGCTGATTATTGCTCAACCAACATATGCATAAACTACCAAGCATGAAGCAAAAACTGATGGAGATGATTAATCCCCAAAAGACAAGCTGTACTTGAATTTAGAACACCTCTATATCAAGCATAACTCAAAACCTTCTTCAATTTTGGAAGTCTTTACCAAATTATGAATCTCTATCACTTCTCTGAGTTATAGCTTTACTGGAAAAAGTCTGTCTCACAAACCTCATTCATTGATTGATGAAATGATTAAGGTTTTCTATGAAAATTTGACACAATACTTATCTAATGTTTGCACACCTACTACAAGTGAAAGTTCTTCAAAAGAACTTATAAAACTTTAGTTTTACTTCAATAAGTAAACCTATGTCTAAAACAAGCTTTCTATATAGGCGACTTTTACATATGCAACTTTAACTCCTTGGTTCTCTCAATATACATCCCATTTAATCAAATGATTTTAGACATAGATAGCTACCTTGCAACTTAGATTTTGAGTCCTCATTTGTGTAAAACTTTACACTCTAAACTGAGATATGATCAAATCTTTGATCATCGAGATTGCCTCTTTCAAAAGTTACTTAATACATTTACACATACAAATGTTCCTCCTCACAATTCTCTTAGCCTGATTATAATTGGACTCTCAAATCTTGACCATAGATGTATTAAATAACTTAGACACGTACAAAAGAGTTTCTCAATTGGCTAAACACAAAAAGAGAAATCAGAGAAAGATCGACATGCAATTCTCAGAAAATGTCTTCTATTCTATTGATCTTACATCTGATGGATAATTCTCATTCAACTTGTCATTTTCTCTTCTATATCTCATCTACACTTCATCTCACATATGTATCACGACTATATACAAGTATACATATATACATATGAGTGTACATTCATCATTACTTCAAAGTATTTTTGAAGTATTTACAAACTTAATATACATGTGTATATTTGAACATCTCTTTTTGAACCTCCACTTAAGCCCATGCTTTAGGCTTCAATCTTTTCTTCAAGTCTTCACTTCTAAACTTCATGTAATCATCAATTGTTGATTGTCTTTCTCCAATAGCTCCCCCTGAATCATCAATTGTGATTACCTACATCTTCTTTATCCCTGCCATATCTTTAAATCTCTGCAATTTGGGTCCATCCAAAGTCTTTGTCAACATATTTGCAAGTTGATCCTTTGTAGGAGTATGCATGATTTCTATTTCTTTATCAACAACCTTCTCTCTTAAAGAATGATATTGAATCTCAATATGTTTGGTCTTGGCATGAAACATAGGGTTAGCTACCAAATGCAAAGAACTCATGTTATCTCCACAATGATAGGAGTACTCTAAATAATATCAATTAGCCATATGAATTCCTTTGCAGCTTCTACCATACCTTTGTACTCTGCTTCTGTAGATGATAAAGCAACTATATGTTGCTTCTTAGAACACCATGAAATAAACTTATCTCCCACATAACACAAATACCCATGTGCTAATCTTCTATCATCAGAGTTACCTGCCCAATTTGCATCTTTATATATCTTGATTCTTGTATCCAAAGTAAACCCATAATACAAACCTTCTTTAAGTGTGCCCTTGATATACCTAAGCACCCTTTGACCTGCAATCCAATGTTCCTTTCTAGGAAAATGCATCGATTGAGATAGAACTCCAATTGCAATATAGGAAAAATCAGGCCTTGTTAATGTAGCATAAATCAAGCTACCCACCAAACTTTGATAAAGCTTCATGTCTTTGAATTCTTCTCCTCCATATCTACTCAATTCGTGATTCACTTCCATTGGAGTTCGTGCTATCCTGCAATCTTCCATTTTAAACTTGATTAGAAAATTCTTCAAATACCTTTCTTGAGTTACATATATAGTCCATGTTGAGTATATGAAATCTCCATTCCCAAGAAATATGATAAATTTCACAAGTCACTGATCTTGAACTCTTTCTCCATCTGCTTCTTAAGCATTTGTATGCCTTTGTCATCTCTACCTGCAAGTATTATGTCATCCACATAAACACAAACATAGATAAACCCATCTTCACTTGCTTTGACTAGCAAGCTACTATGTGCCTTTGATGCTTGGAAACCAAGTTCCTTCAAGAACTTCACAAGTCTAAAATTACATGCCCTTGGGGCCTACTTCAAGCCATACAAAGCTCTCTTGAGCTTACACACATGATCTGGATATAATTTATCTTTAAAACCATCTGGTTGTTCCATGTAAACTTCATATGAAATATAACCACTTAAAAATGCATTCTTCACATCTAATTGAGACAATTTCCAACCTTTGCATGCAACAATGGCTATAAGAGTTCTTATGGTTGTCATCTTTGCAACAAGACTATAGGTTTCATCATAGTCCACACCATATGCCTGTGCATATCCTTTTACAACAAGTCTAGCTTTGTACCTAGACACACTTCCATCTGCATACCTTTTTGTTTTGTAAACCCATTTGCATCCTGTCACCTTTTGATTACCTGGTTTTGACACTAAGTCCCAAGTCTCATTGTCAA
Source organism: Ceratopteris richardii (assembly GCA_020310875.1). Taxonomy (NCBI): domain Eukaryota; kingdom Viridiplantae; phylum Streptophyta; class Polypodiopsida; order Polypodiales; family Pteridaceae; genus Ceratopteris; species Ceratopteris richardii. The sequence goes on from CM035411.1 coordinate 55,693,210, forward strand.
TGAGTGCACATATTCTTCCTTCATAGCTTTCTCCCAATTTTCCTTTCCTTTTGCCTCATCATATGTAGAAGGATCTTCATCTGTCTTTATCATGTAAGCATAATCTTTAGTTGTTAGGAAAGAAGTATCATAGCTATACTTGTAGGTTGTCTTTTATTCCTTGGTGACCTTTTGAGTTCTCCACTCCTTGAAGTTTTTGGTTCATCATATTTTGGATCAAACCTTGGCAATTCTTCATTTTCAATTTATGCTTCAACATTCTCTTCTTCATCAACTATTTGAACCTTTGATTTACCCTTGTTTTGACTCAATACTTCTTCAAGACCTTCATAAGTCCTATTTGTACCTGTATACCAAGTACTTTTCTCATCAAATGTAACATCCTTTGACACAAGAAATTGCTTTGTGGATGGACTCCACAACCTGTATCCCATTTTTTTTATCATCATAGCCAATGAATACTTATTTTTTAGGCTTTGGTTCCAATTTATGGCTTAATTGAGAAGGAACATAATCATATTCTAAACAACCAAATACTTTGCAATGATCTAGTGTAGGTCTCTTACCCCACCAAGCTTAATATGGTGTCATACCCTACAAAGCGTTACATGGTAGCCTATTAACCAAGTATGTGGTTGTATTTTTACAGCCTTAGCCCACAAATAATTAGGGCAATTCTTCTCTTTCATAATTGATTATGCAAACTAAACAAGAGTTCTATTTCTCCTTTCTGCTACACCATTTTGTTGAGGAGAGTACCTGCAAGTAACTTCTCTCTTTATAGTTGCATTCCACAAGTAGTCACTCAATTCATTTGAGAAATACTCTCCCTCTCCATCTGACCTCAATCTCTTCAATTTTTGTCTTGTAACCCTTTCTGCATATGCATGATAGTGTTTAAATGTGCTAAATACTTCTGACTTATCTTTGATCACATAAATAGTTATCCACCTAGTAGAATCATGAACATAAAAAGAGAAATTTTTTTGGGATGGCAGAGATGATCAGGCACATGCATTAATAGCCTTGTCTGTCAAATGTGCCATTATTCCTCACATTCACTCTTGCTAAATAGCTAAGGATGCTTGGAATACAGTGATCACTTTATACCAGGAAAGGAATGAGGCTCATGTTGCTTACCTGCGAAAACAGTTGGAGAGTGGGCACATGAATGAAGGTGATTCCATGGATAGTTTTCTAACAAAGATCAAAGATATGAAAGAACAATTGATTTCTATTGATGAAGTCTTGCTTGATAGTTCACTTGTGCAAACTGTTCTGAATGGTCTTCTTGATTCATATCAAAGTTTTGCTTCTACTCTTTGTTTGATGATGAAAGACATCCCAAATGCCTTAACATTTGAGGAGTTAGCTTTGTTTTGTAGGAAGATCAGTCTAGGCAGAACAGGTCCATTATGCGTGTTGCAGATCAAGCTTTCCTGGCTAATTAGAAGGTCAAATGTAAATGGAGCTCTTTTACTAGTAAGCAAAAATTTGCTAATTCTACACAATCAAAGAAGGAAGAGAGAGACAAGAAGAAAATAGAAAAGCAAGATTGTTCTACAAATACTATAAAGGAAATGATCATGTCATCAAGAGATGTCCAAAAGTGGCTGCTAAAGAGGCAAGGAAGAAAGAGGTTGGAATGGTTGTTGCAGAGGCCTCTACACCCAAAATAGAGTCTACCAATCTTGTGTAGAATGAAGAATGGGAATTTACCACTATTTGTAGTTATGACCCATCTTCTCATGAATAGTGTATGCCTGCACTAGACTCAAATTTTTGGTACTTTGATAGTGGGGCGACCAAACATATTACCTTGTAGTGAAGTTTTTTCACTTCACTCAAGCCTGCTCCTACAAGGAATACTATCCCATGTGCCAACAACTCCTCTTATCCTGTTATGGGAGTTGGTAAGATCATTATGACTAATGCTGATGGTAGTTCTTTTACATCGTCCGATGCTTTATTTGTGCCAAGGATCAAGAAGAATCTAATATCAATTTTAGCTTTAGCCAAGATTGTCTTGGTTGTGAAATTTATTGATGACAGATGTATAGTTCTGAATCTGTCAAATGGTGGTCATTATTGCTTCTAGCATTTTATGTCGTGGGCTTTCTAAGCTCATAGACTATGAAAAATTTGTGAATGATTCAGCATGTGCAGCACATGATTCTCAGGCTATGTCAGATGCAAAGCTTTGGCATGCACACTTTGGTCATTTGAATTTTTCTAGTGTGCTATGCTTATAGAAATCTGAAATGGTGTCCTCTCTACCCAAACTTGAGGCACTGGGTAAACATGTTTGTGAAGGTTGTATTTTGGGCAAAATGCAGTGTTACTCTTTTCCATAAGTTGGTTCAATTCGAGCTACTAAAAAATTGTAGCTTGTTCAGAGTGATGTCTGTAGTCCTATGCAGCCACCCTCTTTTGGAAACTATCTTACTTCGTGACTTTTATTGATGATTTTTCCAAGCATGCATGGGTATATCCATTGAAAGCAAAGTCTAAAGTATTTATGTGCTTCAAAAAGTTTTTGGTTTTGGCTAGAAATCCATCAGTGTGTAAAATGGACACCCTCTGTTTTGATCAAGGGGGGGAATATATGTCTTCTGAATTTAATGCATTTCTAGCTGAACATGGGATAAAACATTAGTGGAAAGTGCCATATACACCTCAATAGAATGGAGTTGTTGAAAGGAAGAACAAGTCACTCATGGAGATGGTGAGTTGTATGGTCAAAAGTCAAGCTTTACCACATAGTTTTTGGCTTGAGGCTGTTATGTGTGCAACATATGTACTTAACACGTGTCCCACTAAAGCATTGCAATCTATCACTCCATATGAGGCTTGGCTTGGTTGTAAACCATTTTTTGCTCACCTGCGTGTTTTTGGTTGTCTGGCATATGCATTGGTGTGTGAACAACAATGTAGGAAATCAGACGATAAAGTAGTGATGTATTTTTGTTGGGTACAGTTCTAAAAGCAAAGGCTATCATCTGTACTATCCATAAACTAAAATCATTTTGGTTAGCTGTGATTTTTTTTTTGGAAGATGCTATGTAGCCATCACTTTCATGTACTAAGGAGACACCTATTAGCTCCAAAGACATGTATGAAACTTTGCTGCCTCTTTTTACAGGTGGACAGTCTAGTGCTAGTCCTAATGATGATAGGTCGAAAGTCAACCAATCGGGAATTATGGTGACTTTTCCAAGATTTTGGAGGTATGATAGTTTGGTAGTCAAGAAGTCCAGAATCACAGTAGTATGTCCAGTGGAAGTTCAGTACATTGGGAGTTTGATCCCACATGACCAGAATTACAATAACCAATCCGATGGAAGTCCGATCCGATGGGAGTTCAATGGAAGTTTGTTCTGGTGGAAGTCCGATATAGTGAGTGTTCGGTTCGGAGGTTTACTTAGTCCAATGATTATATAATTTAGGTTGTTCCAAAATTACAAGTGATCTCAGCGATTATGCCTAAAACATAGCATAAGGCGGTCATGGAGATCATACCCAAATCATAGGGGTAGGTAGGACAAATCACTATGGAGAAATCATAGATACACACAATATAATGCCTTTCATCTAGAATCTCTCCACATCACCATTGAAGCTCCATTGTGGGGGCGCATGGGTGGATAGTATCATCATTGTTTATTACTACTGGCAATTAAGGAATCTGAGTTCTCTATCTCTCTCAATCTTTGTACAGTTCTTGTTAGTTTGTTTTGCTTCTCATTACCCTACCTCATGATCCAATTCCACTGCATTATTCTTGATCGTTATTTCTTTTTCTAAAATGATATCAGAGCTTAGGAGGTTTTGAGAATCACACAAGCAAAAACATAGAAGTCATAGAGGTCCTTTAAAGACTAAAGAGAGAAGATGTCAAGCGATGTGTCTTCATTTACTATTGGGAATCAAGGTGGTTCATTAGCAGGAGCATGTGGAACACAAATCGGAGTAGTAATAATGTCGTTCGTGCTAACATTGCGAATACGACCACCAACATTCACAGGAGGTAAACACAATGGTACTAATGACACCTTGTGTAAGTTTAAAATCACTTCTATCCTTGACTCCTATGAGCTGCTCGAGACAGTACTTGGGACTGACTATGAGCCCTAAGAAACACCTAACTCAAATAATCCTGATGAGATGATTCCTCTTGATGATGATCTTTTACGTTTGGAAGTAAAGGAATGTGGATGCACTTTGTATTCTAGTGACGAGTACTTATGAAAGTGTCAACACACCACAAAGTCATGTGAGGCTTGGAACATATTGAAAAATCAATACGAAAGTCGGAATCAGAGAGAGATTGAAAACTTGGACAATCAGCTAGTAGCAGAGATGTTTGCTCAAGGGGAGATTTCTGAAGTGTTTATCACTCGCATAAAGAATCTACAGTGAGGAGATAGCTCGACATTGTCTTTGAATTTTTCCACCAAAGTTTGACGGTCTGATAACAACCCTTAATACTTAGATCAAACCACAACCCTTAACCTTTGAAGAATTCAGTGCCTTACTCATGGAGGAGGAGCTGTGGCTCAAGGCAAGGAATGACAACAGTAAAGGAGAAGTTGTATTCATGGTAAATGCCAAAGGTACTAAAATCAATCCTTTCAAAGATGAGGACAAAAAACAAGAAGGATAAGAAGAAGTGCAAGGGAGAGTGTTTTCACTATAAGAAGAAAGGGCACATAATCCAAGATTGTCACATTAAGAAGGCAGAGGAGAAGAGTGCATCCTCAAAAAGTGGTAAGGGCAAGGAGGTTGCTAACGGTGTCGAAACTGAGCTAACTTGTTCATTATGTAGGGGAAATGTGTTCCTCGATTGAAGTTTCAACCACGGATGGCTCATGTGTTTTGGATAGTGGTGCCTCTCATGATATCACAAGCAAAAAGACCTTTACAATTCCTTATAGCCTCTAGAGGAACCCATCATGGTAAAGGTAGGAAATAATACAAGGTGTCCCACAAAGGGCAAAGGTACGATGTCTTTCATTAACAGTAAAGGGAATATTAGAAAGCTTACAGATGTGTTGTATGTTCCACAAATCAAACGAAATTTAATTTCGATAGCTTCTATAACTAATCAAGGTCATCAGGTGTCTTTTAGTAAGACAAGAGTAGAGATTCTAGACCAGAACAACAATGTTGTTGGGACTAGAATAAGGAGGAACAACCTATATGCGTTGCCTGCTCTTACAACCACAATTGGTGTGGGCACAAGTAAGCTTTGACATGAAATATTCGGCCACATTGGATACCCGATACTAAAAGAGATGCACTAGAAAGGTATGGTTGCTCAGCTCCCTTCAGTTGTAGACATGAAAGAACCATGTGAAGCTTCTATGATGGGAAAGCAACAAAGGAAGGCATTTCCACAAGCAAGCAAGAATAGAGCAAGTGGTCCTCTTGAGTTGGTGCATGCTGAATTGTGTAGGAAAAATGCCTACACTAGCCTTGGGAGGAGCTTCCTACTTTATGTTACTCATCCACGACTATAGTAAGAAGATGTGGGTGTATTTCTTCGTGATAAGGCTCAAGATTTTGGTAAGTTCAAAGAATGTCTTCAGCTTGTTGAAATGGAAACTAGGAAAAAGATGAAGAAGTTGAGGACAAAGGATGGAGGTGAGTTCATGTCAAGTGAGTTTGATGATTTCTACGAGAGCAACATAATGCAACAAGAACTCAAAATGGCACATAGGCCTCAACAAAATGGTGTTGCGGAATGCCAAAATCAAACCATTATGGAAATGAAAAGATGTATGTTGAAGGGAAAAGGACTGCCAAATCATTTTTGGGTAGAGGTCATAAATATAGCTATTTACATCCTGAATTGTAGCGACACAAAGGTACTTGATGGGAAGACTCCACATGAATCCTACACTAGTAGAAAGCCTTCTGTTTCCCATTTCAAAGTGTTTGGAAGTGAGTGTTATGTAAACCTTCCAGACAAAGAGAGAAAGAAGCATCAACCAAAGAGCACCAAATGTATCTTCTTAGGGTACAATGAAGACAAGAAAGCTTACAAGCTTTATGACCTAGAGGCAAAGAAGATCATAGCGAGTCGCGATGTGATGTTCAAGGAGGAGTAGCCACATACAGTGGAAGAAGAGAAGAAATCTTCTAGTCTATCATTAGATGAAGAAGTAATCCACTATGAACCTGACCTAAGAGCTAGCCCTTCTATGGAACAGAAGGAAGCATCATCCTCAGATGATGAGATCGTAAGTCACCAACCTACTATCACTCAAGTGGAAAAGCCATTGCCATGGTGGGTGAGGAAGCTCTATGATTCCGCAAATCCCATTAGTCAATTGAATAGATTGCGGATTGTCCAAGGTGATCACAAAGAATAGATGAACAAAAATTTGTAGAGGCCCATATTATAAACTCAACATTGATGGTTGAGATTATCGACAAAGAAATAAAGGAGCCAACAAGTGTGGAAGAAGGACTTTGAAATCCGGGCTAGAGAGCTGCTATGCAAACAGAATACAATAATATCATGAAGAATGGAACTTGGGAGCTAGTGGAGTGACCTCCAAGAGGAAGGTCATCGGCATCAAGTGGATTTGGAAGCTAAAATTCAAGGTAGATGGTACTTTAGAGAAGTAAAAAGCTAGAATTGTTGCACAGGGCTATTCCCAAGTCGATGGCATTGACTTGGATGAGTTGTTTGCTCCAATAGCAAGGATGACTACTATTTGGCTAATACTAGCTATGGCTGCACATAAACAATGGGCAGTATATCACATGGATGCCAAATCAGCATTCTTGAATGGAGACCTCAAGGAGGAGGTATATGCAAGTTTTGAGGTTTCCCATTTATTAGATGGGCTGAAACAAGCCTTGAGAGCATGGTACCAATGAATAGATAGATATCTTTTGCATATAGGATTCAAAAGATGTGCTTCTGATGCTTGTTTGTATGTTCTAAAGAAAGCAGGGAAGAAAATTGTGATTGTACTCTATGGAGATGATCTGGCAATCTCCGAAAATGATAGTGCACTTCTCAAACAAACAAAAGATGCCATGATTTCATAATTTGAGATGACGGATTTGGGCTTAATGCATTACTGTTTAAGTCTTGAAGCCCGATAGGAATCAGGGAAATTTTTTATTTTGCAACAAAAGTATGCGAAGCAGGTGTTGAAGGCATTTGACATGGAGAATTTCAAAGAGATTTCTACATCAATGAAAGTCAACACAAAATTATCTATTGAAGATACTTCACCTACGATAGATATCGAAAAATACATGAGATTAGTCAGAAGTCTCATTTACTTGTGTAATAGAAGACCAAATATCTCTTATGTTATTGTCATAGTAAGCAGGTTCTCTAATAAGCTGTGCCTAACACATTGGAAGGCATGCACGCGGATACTCAAGTATGTCAAAGGAATCATTGAGTATGGTATTCTTTACAGAGAAGAGTCATCTCGAAGGGGATACTATGACTCAGATTCGGCAGGGGATATTGATTCCAAAAAATAAGTTTTTGGATATTGCTTCTTTTTAGGTTCCAAAATTGTTTCCTGGATCAGTAAGAAGCAACTGACCGTAGCACTATCGTCTGTTGAAGCTAAGTACAAAGCAGCATGTTTTACTGCATGTGAAGCAATATGGTTGAGAAGGATCCTATGGCCTATAGGAATTCAAGGATGGGAGGCTACAAGGTTGAGATGTGACAACTAAAGCTGCATAGCCATCGCCAAGAATTCTATTTATCATGCATGTACTAAGCACATAGAAATCCAATACCACTATGTGTGAGAGTTGATAGAAGACAGAATTGTGGAACTATGCTATTGTCAAGCAGAGGAAAATGGAGCAGACATGTTAACTAAGGCTCTTGGGAGAGAGCATCTGTATAGACATCTTTCGAAGCTTGGTATTGGACCAAGAAAGTAGTCCACCGTAGGTGGACATTGGGGGGGGGGTGTTAGATATACTCAATACTCCACCCGCAAGTGACCATAAATGATCCATGATACTTTCAGTTGTACAACCCCCCCTTTATGAGGAGAAGCTAGTATGAGAGTCTCGACATTTGTGATGCGGTCTACACGAGACCACCAATAGTTCCAGATGATCTATGTGAGTCTAGTTAGAAGGCTAGCCAGGGCGTATACTTCAGTCACACCAGAATTTTGGAAGTATGACAGTTTAGAAGTCACCCAACCTAGAATTACAGTGACTTTTCCAAGATTCTCAAGGTATGATAGTTTGGTAGTTAACGAGTCTAGAATCGTGATAATATGTATGGTGGAAGTTTGGTACATTGGGAGTTTGGTCCCACATGACTGGAATTATGGTAACCAGTCTGATGCAAGTCTGGTCCAGTGGGAGTTTAGTGGAAATTCGGTTTGATGGGAGTCCGATATAGTGAGTGTTCAGTCCGAAGGTTTATAGTCTAGTGATTATGTAATTTAGGTTGTTCGAAAATTACAAGTGATCTCGACGATTATGCGTAAAACATATCATTAGGCGATCACAAAGATCATACCCAAATCATATTGATATATTTCGGTAGTGATGTGTGTGAACACTCTAGGACCAACAGGGCACTTTTTCTCTCTTTAGGAGGTTTTTTTCCCCCGGCTTGTATATATGCCTATTGCCCTAATGGGCTACTTATGTTTGTACATTCTAGTGGTAATACATTTAAGTATTGTGTGTTGTGCTCCAAGCTTCTTCTTCTTCCTTGTGCTATTTGCATGCTTCCATAGACATCTAACTCCAATAATTGGTATCAGAGAAGTCCTCGCTTCAAATAGGGCGTCATCACCACTCTCTGATTGCAATCTCAAAATCGCACAAATTTTGGTGAGCATACTCAGCGTGTTCCCGAGATCAAAATGGCTTCGGTCTCTGGTGCCAAAATCAGGATCTAAGCTCGTTTCGGCCAAAGCTATATACCAATTTCGGTTTGCCACTATAAGCGTCTCGAAGTCTACAACAGGTTTAATAGAATTTGTTTGGGTAGCTCTATTCAACTTTTTGAGATACAGTCAATTTTTTGCATCAAGGTATTTTAGTCACCGGTCATGGCGAAAAGCAATGATGCATTGCGTATGTTGGCTGTTGAGGATAAGTTGGATGGTACCAACTACCCGTTGTGGGATTATATGATGCGACATGTATTGGTTGCAAAAAGACCGTGGAACATTGTGCAGGGTGTTGAAAAACGTCCTATCACACCTACAACTGTTACAACCACAAGTACAGAAGCTAATGCAGAAGGTGTCGAAGATGATGATATTCTGCATATTCATGTTTGTGTTGCGGTTTCTACTGCACCTATTGCAAAGCAAATTTGTTGGGATGGCAAAGTTGCCCAGGCACATGCATTGATAGCTTTGTCTATCAAACGTGCCATCATTCCTCACATTCACTCTTGCAGAACAACTAAGAATGCTTGGGATACACTTTTCACATTGTACCAAGCTAGGAATGAGGCTCCTGATGCTTACCTCGGAAAACAGTTGGAGAGTGAGCACATGAATGAAGGTGATTCTATGGACAATTTTCTAACAAATATCAAAGACTTGAAAGAACAATTGATTTCTGCTGATGAGGTTATACCAGATAGGCACTTGTGAAAACCGTTCTGAATGGTCTTCATGACACATATTAGAGTTTTGCTTCTACTCTTCGGTTGATGATGAAAGGCAATCCAAATGCATTGTCATTTGAGGAGTTAGCCTCTGTTCTGTTGCAGGAAGATCAATCTAGGCAGAACATGTCCATTATGTGTGTTGCAGATCAAGCTTTCCTAGCTAGTCAGAAGGGCAAAGGAAAATGGAGCTCTTCATTTAATAAGTAGAAATCTGCTAGTTCTACACAATCGAAGAGGGAAGACAAAGATGAAAAGAAATTAGAAAAGCAGAAATTGTTTTGCAAGTATTGTAAAGGAAATGATCATATCATAAAGAACTATCCAAAACTGGTTGCTAAAGAGGCAACGAAGAAAGAGGCCGGAATGGTTTTTGCAGAGGCCTCTACACCAAAACAAAGTATGCTAATTTTGTGCAGGAAGAAGAATGGGTGTTTACTACTATTTGCAGTTTTGACCCATCTTCTCATGAGCAATGCATGTCTGCAGTAGACTCAGATGTTTGGTACTTTGAAATTGGGGCGACCAAACATATTACCTCACAGAGTAGTTTCCTCTCTTCACTTGAGCCTTCCCCTACAGGGAATACTGTTATATGTGCCAACAACTCCTCTTATCCTGTTATGGGAGTTGATAAGATCATTTTGACTACTGCTGATGGTAGTTCTTTCACTTTATCAGATGCTTTGTTTGTGCCAGGGATCAAGAAACATCTATTATAAGTTTCTGTATTAGCCAAGTTTTTCTTGGTTGTGAAATTTGTTGATGACAGATGTACAGTTCATGATCTGTCAAAGGGCGATGTGATTATTGCTTCTGGTATGCGTGGGCTGTATAAGCTCATAGACTATGAAAGGTCTGTAAATGATTCGGCATGTGCAGTACATGATTCTCTGGCTATGTCAGATGCAAAGCTTTGGCATGCACGCTTTGGTCATCTAGATTTTGCTAGTTTGCTACTCCTATAGAATTCTGAAATGGTGTCCTCTTTGCCCAAACTTGAGGCACCTGGAAAACATGTTTGTGAAGGCTGTATTTTGGGCAAAATGTGGCATTCCTCCTTTCCAAAAGATGGTTCAGTTCGGGCTACTCAGAAATTGCAACTTATACATAGTGATGTCTGTGGTCCTATGCAGACACCTTTTGGAAATTATCTTTACTTCTTGACTTTCATTGATGCTTTCTCCAAGCATGCATGGGTATATCCATTGAAGGCAAAGTCCGAAGTGTTCATGTGCCTCAAATAGTTTTTGTTTTTGGATGAAAATCTGTCAGCATGTATGGTGTAGCTCAAGCATAAGCACCACCTCCTTTACTTGTCAATCCACGGAGATGTGAGGACCGGTATGAAGACCATGAATGATGGAAGGCACAAGTGCGTGAGTGAAAGCACACAAGCATGCACACACATAACTCTATTCTCTAACAAGCTAACCCCAAAAATGAACTCTCTAGCCCTTTTTATAGTTTTTTGACTAGTTTTGGCCCTATCCAGACCTAGTGTCCAGCCTAGTTAAAAATTAGGTTCCAGGGCCTATTTGAGGGCTCAAACGGAGTTTAAAATTTATGAAAATTGGTAGGATGATACTTCTAATACTCCTCAAGCTTGAGGACTCCTCGACTTGAACAAAATGGAGTTAGAAAATGGAAAATGGTATTTAGAATGGTTTTTAGTGATGAAAATCACTGTTTTTGTAGGGGATTCTTCAGAAAATTTGACATACACTTCTTGAGCTCCCTACTTGCTCCTCTTCTTGTGTGTCCACTGCTTTGAAGCATTCATCTGCCTTGTGCTTGATCTTGAGTTCTAACACTCCCCCGCCCTCTTGAGTCTGTCGTCCCTGACAGACCCTTGTTGTAGTCATTGTTCCATGTAGTGTTTTGAGAGGTAGTGTCCATCCTTTGTCTGTGCTTCTTCTTTAGATTCCAACAAGAATGTGTTGTTGTGAGATTCCAAAAACTCCTTGTTGTGCAAAAGAGGTTGTCAAGGTTGAGTTGGAGCAACTGCTCGCTTTGAATTGCCTCCTAGGTATTGATGCTCTTTCTGTGATATCCTCTAGATCTTCCAAGGGTGATGTTCATTGTAGTCATGCCAAGTACTTGTAAACCATAGTGAATGATGGGTAAGTGTGTTAGTGCATGGTTTGAAGAAAGTATGTGCCTTGTGCATGGCCTTGTAATGCGGCCCTATGCATGCATACTTGGAAAATGCATTGGAAGAAATATGGTGCAAAAATTGGAGGTCTTGAGCGAAGTGCTCAAGGGTATGCTGGAGAAGAGGTTCCTAAACTATCATCTTCATAATGTTGCCCAAGTAGGAGATTCTTACCATGGTGAATGGTCAATCGATGCAGATCTCTTCGTGTTGTACACCCATCATTTTGATGGAGCACCGACTAGTCTTTCATTGTCGATGAATGTCCTTGTTGATGGTCCACTAATGAAATTCTTTGAGTGCCTGGTCCTATTCCCCCTCTTCAAAGCAAAATTTTCCAAATAATGAGAATTTAATTTCTTTATATTCCTTGGCAAACAGCGTTGGGTAACTGCACCAAGGTTAGTTTCACATATTCTTTTTAGCTCACCCTAAGCAAGAGTCTTCTCACCTAGTATACATACAAGGATTTGCAAGGTACCAAAACTACCCCTGTTAGATGTCTTTTGGATGCTATGATACATACATCAGTTAAGCATCTCTCAAGTTGGAGACCTTCAAGCTCTTCCCACCTACCATGGATGCCCTGTTTATGCGAAGTTCTGGACATCTGCCAGATAAGGCAGCAATAATATCATTTGCTAGCCAAGACACACTTCTATCAAAACTGATATATGCCCAATCATCAATGGTTCCTCCTTCAACTATGCATGACTCATTCATGTACCATGATCCAAACCTAGGAACAATCTCTCCCTCTCTTTCTTTCTTTCTCTCTCTCTTTTTTTTTTTGAGGAGCAATGTCACCAAACAAGAAGACAGATGTTAGTATCACAAAAATAGTTGACATATTTCAATGTGCTTTTGTGCATGGGACTCTCAAGTGTGTCTATGCACACCCGTCTAATGTGGCTCTATATTAATGCATAATTTGGAAATGCATGACCTGAATGGTGCAAAAGAAAGGGTTGTGCAAGGAGCACATGGTTGTCGCTCGTCGAGGCTTTCGATGTTACTTGCGGATGTTGATGCCATCTTCCTCAGAGATATCCATTGGATCTCGAGATGAAAACTGATCCTTCCTCCTTATAGGGATCCATTTGAGAACCATGTTCGGTTGCGTCGAGATCACCTTGGACTTCTTCATCTCTGGATGGTTTCTTAAATTTTGTATTCCACGTGGTTGGTTCTTTGGTTTTGTGGGGACTACTAGTGCTTTTGGATTCCATACCCCTACTATTGTTGATGGTCTTCTGGCTCTTGTTGAAGATATGAGTTGGTCTACTTTTGGTCTTGGTGTTTGGTTCTCACTCGTGCCTCGCCTTGGCTTCTTTATTGAGACTTTTCTCATGTGGGAGAGCATAGGTTGTTGTGTATGTAAGAGCTTCTTGGGTACCCATATTTGTAATTGTTCTTGTTGAGTTGCAGCTAATTTCTTGGGCACCCAAACTTGTCGGATATCTTGTGATTGAGCTTGTCCTAGCTTCTACATTCGTCTTCTCGCCTGGTTGGCATGCCTAGATGGGAATTGTTGTGGCAAGACTAGTGGTTGCTCTCCTTTTCGTATCCAGATCTATTTCATGCTTGGAAGTATGTTCTTCCTGAAATCTCTTTGTCTATTTGATATAGCGGTTGGCATGTTGTGTTTTGCTTGAGTTGTGGTGGTGGCATTAGTCTTTGCACAAGAGGAGGAGTCCGCTTTTCTTTGAGCCTGTTCTTCCATGATTGACTTCATCTACATCATAGAGCTTTTGACACATAGAACATCTTCTTTACTAAGATTAGTCTTAGAAGAACTAGGAGAATGTGTGATTCCTAGATTTGTGAGCATGCAGTTCTCTAATTCTAATATAATGCATTGTTCATGTACCCAAACTTGAAGAAGTTGACTTCTTAGGTTTAAGTTAACTGCATGGTCATATATCCAATCTTGACCCAAGACAAGCGGTTCAGTAAGGTCCTCATCTTGACCCACTAGCATTTTGACTCTCATCGGAACATCTTGAAGGTAGATGGGAAGTTCCACCTCACCCAAACAAGGGGTTTCCACACCGCCCAACCCTACGAGATAGGCTTCTATTGGATTGATGTTCAATTGCAAGTCCTGGTAGTATGAAAGTCTAACTGCACTAGTTGCTGCACCTGAGTCAATCAATGCTCTCACAGTCCTCACATTCTCTCTGTGTCCTACTTCTAAGGTCACGATGGGACGTTAGTCGACTATTTGAGAAGTAATTATGCCTGATTTTTGGCACATGTCCATGTGATATTTTGGGGCTTTTGGGTTGACATTTAGACCTAGTCACCTTAACTTATTTCACCTGATGTGCTCTCTATCCTCTGCCTGTGCTTCTTCTCTAACTCTCAACTCTTCTTATTTTCGCTTCTTAGCCATGTTGAGTCTCCTTAACATAGCCTTTGATATAGCTTGACTCGGCATCTACTAATATAGTTTGGCAAGATGTCACCCTCTAGAGTGGCCAATTGAACTGCACCACTAGTGGAAATTCTATTAATGATCATGGGTCCATATCCTCTTTTTTCCAATTTATGGGCATGTTGCTTTATCTCCTTCTTTCAATCCTTTATCTGTGATGTGTGCATCAAAGTATGCATTTTGCCTTTTCTTTGCAGCATAAATGCCTACTGCCGCTCGTAGCCTCGTCTCACCTAAGCGTTCTAAATCAAAGATCCTAGATGACAATTCATGTCAATTCCACTCGTGCTCTCGTGCTACTTTTAAAGCAAGGATTAGGAAATCTAATGGTAGCACTGCATTCTATCCGAAGACCATCTAAAATGGGGTGGCATTGAGTATCGTTTTATAGGCAACTCGATAAGCCCAAACAACATGATGAAGTTGTTTTTCCCAATCAGAGCATTTATTATTGACTAGTTTTGTCAATACATTACATAGGATCTTATTTGTGCTCTTAGCTTGTCTGTTTAGCTTGTGGATGATAGGGAGCAGACTTCTTATGTACCACCAAGAATTCTTGGAGCAGATTTTCAATGACTTCATTCAAGAAGTGCGTACCTCTATCATTTACTAACTCTAGTGGTAGTCCATATCTCGTGAACACATTCTCAAATAAGAACTTAGCTGTCTTTTGAGCATCATTCTTTGTTGTGGCTTTTACTTCTACCCACTTTGTAAGGTAATCTATCAATAATGTACTCTGCATGGGAGTTTCTAGTTGGAGGGTTAATAGGCCCTACAAAGTCCATGCCCCACTTCAAGAAGGCACGTCCTCCCATCATTGGTCTCAAGGGCATCAAATCTTTCCTTATAGGATATTGTGCACGTTGGCATGTGTCACATTTCTTCACATAGGTATGTGCATCCATATGAAGAGTGGGCCACCAAAGTCCTGAAAATAGAATGGTCTTAATTACTCAGTCAGGACCAAAGTGTCCACCTACAACACCACTATGTGCTGTTTCTAAGACTTTCAAATAATCTGATTCATGAACGCACAATCTTAAGTAACCATCTTTGCCTCTTCGATATAAGTTGACTCCAACTAAGGCATAGTCGTGAGCCTCTTGCTCCATGCTTCGTCTTCTCGTTAGACTAGCCTCTTCGGCACTACAACATATGAGGGGCATACCGACGCTGCATATACCGACGGTCATAGTCGGCGTCGGTATAGCCCTCGGAAAATCTCACTAAGAGATACCGACGGTCAAGTGATCGTCGGTATGACCGTTTTAAACGGATCATCAGTGTGGCCCGCAGCCGCCGATATAGGTGTCGGTATGAGCGTCGGTATAAGCGTTGGTATAAGCGTCGATAATTTATTGGCAACTACCGACGCGTATATCGACGTCCATACCGGCGCCTATACCGGCGGCGAGTTTTAAACATACCACGAACCCGAGAGCAAAACTTCACATTTTTGCGCATGTTTGAGTACTGTCGGTCTACTGTCCAACTTGCGCACGTGAACCTGCATTGTCTTGTGCACACACACACACACGGATATCTCTCTCTACACACACACACTCTCTCTTGGCTTAGATCTCACATCTTGGTAAGTGCTGCGCGTACTGTTAGCATTTGTGTTTCTCTATGCTTTAGGGTTTCTAATTTCTCTTTTCGTTGATTTTGCAGAAGTTCTTTGGCGTCGATTGTTTGGAATTGGGCGAGAGACGACCTACATTATGCTTTGACGACAACGATTCAAAGAGGGACATACTTGTAAGTGATTCTTTTATTCGCTATTGATAGAGAGAGAAGGAGGGAGAGAGAGAGAGAGAGAGAGAGAGAGAGAGAGAGAGAGAGAGAGAGAGAGAGAGAGAGAGAGAGAGAGAGAGAGAGAGAGAGAGAGAGAGAGAAAGAGAGAGAGAAGAGAAAGGAAGATACACATTAATTTACACATGCATACATACACACATACATGTACACACATGCATGCTTACATACACACACCTATGCACACATGCATGCTTACATACACACACACATATACACATATACACATATGCATGCATACACACACACACACATAAATTTACACACATGCATACATACACACACATGCATACACACATACATACACACACATATATACACATATGCATACATACACATACACACACATATACACACATACATACACACACACATATATACACACATATACACACATGCATGCATACATACACACACATATACCGGCATGCATGCATACACACAAATATACACACATGCATACATACACACATATACACACATGCATGTATACATACACACACATGTATACACATGCATACACATACACACACATACACATACACATACATGCATGCATACATACACACACGTACACACTCATGCACACACATGCATGCCTACATACACACACATACACATACACACACATACACATACACACACATACACATACACACACATGTATACACATGTATACATACACACACACCCATGTATGTTGGTGCATTTTGCCCAAGCCTACATGCTTGATATGCTTGATATTATCCTCATTTGTAAGTCACATGAGTAGTCATGTGAACACCTCTTGTAAAAGAGTACATTTTATCTCTTGTAAATGGAAAAAGAAAAAAGTAAAAGGATGGCTTACCTCATCCATGATGTAAAAGCAAATTCGTGGCTCCAACTACCAAAATCACGAATTTTTGAGCTGAGGGAATCTCTCCTAACTTTGGGGATCACTTTTAGGTGGAGCCATTCGAATTCGAATTCAAAACTCCCTCCAAGAATTGCTATAAAAGGAGCAAGAAGGAAGAGGCGATTAGCAAGCCTTGTACGTGACCACTTCATGTCATTTTGTAGAGATTGAAGAGCTTACTCCATAGCTCTATCATTCTACTCCCATTGTGCAAAGATTCATTGCCAATGTGGTTGTAATCATATGTGAATCTATACATTTATTATCATCTACCTCTCTGTTTTGTTCTCTGCTATACTCACTCAGAGCAGTAACTTCAGAAGGTCATATCTCGAGTTTTACTGAACCTTTTTCAGTGTTTTAAAGTGCGTTGGATAGCTCTCACTGTCTAGTTTCTACATATAAATTTTCAAGGTCATTGGATTTATACTTTTGGAGATATCTGCATTTTACTGCTTACTGGTCTATCTCTGCAGAGCCCCGAGAATTGTGGGAATGTTCCAGAACTTGATGAAACTTGTTCTCAGTGCTCAGTCCATCATTTGAAGTGTTTTAACTTGGAATAGGAAGCTTGCTAAGTCTATTTGCTATGCCCAAAAGGAATTTTTCTAATTCCTTCCAGGTTGAGAGCACTGTTCATTTTTTCCAGCAGGTGTATGTCCAAAAATAGCAAGTTTTGGGAGCTAGTCATTTCGCAACTAGTCTGTCTTGACTTAAACTTTTGGGATACATGTTCCAAAGTACTTGGCTGATATTTTGGTGGATTTAGGAAGCTTAAAGGGTCTACTAATCAACTCTGAAGTCTCAGTTGGCTGGTGTGAAGCTGGTTGTAGCGGCACCTACTCATCTTTGGATTGCATCCACCATCTCTCTTCACAGTGGTATCAGAGCATAGTCAAGCAACATGGGAGATGGATTTCCATCAACAATTGACAAATTGGATCAAAACAACTACCCGGCATGGTCTCTAAGGATGGAGGCTTACCTTCAAGGAAGGAATCTATATGGATTCATATCCGGAGATGAAGCAATGCCAACCATGAGGAACAAAGGGCAACCATCACATGAAGAAGTGGAAGGACTTTCGAATTGGTGTTCGAAGGATGCACTTGCAAGGTCCTATATTCTAAACTCAATCTCTGATTTTCTTTTACCTCATGTCAAGGGATGCAAGACATCAAGAGAAACCTGGAATGCACTTGCTTCTTTCTTCTCTTCCAACACTCGAGCAAGGAAGAACCAATTGTGGATGGAGTTCACAACAATGAAGAAAAGCCCGAAGCAAAATGTGACTGATTATGTCACAAAGATGAAGGAGATTTCCGACCAACTTGGAAGCATTGGAGAGGTAATTGAAGAGGAGCAAATCATAAGACAAATCATGAATGGAATCAAAGCAGACGACAAGTGGGAGTCATTCACAACAGCCATGGATTTATACATGGATATGCATGTACCCGACCTCAACACACTCATGGGCCAACTCTTCACTCATGAAGCAAAGATTAGCAAAGGTGGTGAGTCCTCAAGAGGTAATCAAACTTCTGCCTTATATTCTGATAAAGCTAAGGTCAAGGACAAGTCAAAGAATAGGAAAAATGAAGATGAAGGAAGCTCTTTCCAAGCAAACTTTGCAGGTAGAGGAAGAGCTAGAGGAAGAGGCAGAGGTGGAAAGCAAGGCAGGGGGAGATTCCAATCATCTCAACCTTGCAACATATGTGGCTTATCTAACCATACTACTGAAGAATGTTTCAGGAATCCAAGGAACTCAAGAGGAAGAGGATTCAATAGAGGTGGCTATGGATCAAATAGAGGTAGGTACAATGGAGGCTACAACAACAACAACTACTACAACAACAATTACAACAACAACAACAACTATCAAAGTGGCCATAGAGGAAGAAGAGATTACAATAACTATGCAGAGGACCAAAGTCAAGAAGATTCATTATTGATTATGAATCTATCAACAAAGAAGGGTAAGGATGATGATCACATATTTTACATTGATTCGGGATGCTCGAACCATGTAGCAGGAAATGTGGCTTTACTTTCTGATTTGGAAGATCCTCATAACAAGCATGAAGTGCAGACAGGAGATGACACAAAGCACTCAGTGGAGAAGATAGGTAATGTGAAGACATCAGATGGGAATATGAACCTCTTTAGCAAAGTCTTGTATGTCCCTACAATTACCAAAAATTTAATAAGTGTTGGACAGATGGTTGAAAAAGGATTGCAGGTTAGATTCAATCGATTTGGAGCATATGTTGAAGACCCAAGGCAAGGCTTTCGAAGGATTGCCAAAGGAGAAAAGACAGGAAGGCTTTTCACTTTTGAAGTGGAAGATACAAAGAACATAGCTTTGTTTAGCTATGGATCTCAAACTCTAACAGAGTTGGAGATATGGCACAAAAGGCTTGCTCACATTGGTGAGAGGACACTCAAACAGATTTGCAGGGACCAAAGTGTACTTGGTTTGCCTAATATCACAAGGCAACACATGATTTATAAGTGTGAAGCTTGTCAACTCGGCAAGGCTCATAGACAACCTTTCAATAAGAAAGGATATATGTATCAAAATCCTTTGGATCTAGTGCACACGGATGTGTGGGGTCCAAGTAAGGAGCCATCTATATCAGGCTCAAGATATTATGTGTCTTTCATAGATGATTGTAGCAGGTGGACCATTCTGTTTTTCATGAAGCACAAGGATGAAGTGTTTAATTGCTTTAAGAAGTATATTGCTCTTGTTGAAAATCAAACAGGTAGGACTTTGAAAAGACTCAGATCAGATGGTGGAGGAGAATACTTCTCTTCTGAATTTGATGCCTTCTTGCATGAAAGAGGCATTAAAAGGGAAGTCACTACAAGGTATACACCTGAACTCAATGGTGTAGCAGAGAGGAGGAATAGAGCTATCGTCGAAGCTGCAAGGTCCATGCTCAACGAAAAGGGATTGCCGAACTACCTATGGGCAGAGGCTGTGTCGACAGCCACATATCTCATAAATAGACTTCCATCTAAGTCACTAGATGGAACCACTCCATATGAAGTGTGGAATGGAAGAAGACCTAGTCTAGAGCATTGTAAAATCTTTGGATGCTTAGCCTATGCTCACATTCCTTCTCAAGTAAGAGGGAAATTGGATCCCAAGGCAGAGAAGTGTGTATTCATTGGTTATGATCAAAACCAAAAAGGATATAGATTGTACAATCCAACCAATAAAGGATTTTCTGTGAGTAGAGATGTAATTTTTGATGAAAACAAATCATGGTTTGATGATGACAGGAAAGTGAAGCTGCCATATGACTTGGATGAAGATTTTCCATCACTTCAACCAAAGGAGCCAAAGCAGATTGAAGAAAGTGATTCGGAGATTGACCTAGAAGACTTGGAAAGACTAAAGCTATGGAAGAACAAAGGTAAAGCAAAGATGCAGGATGCTACATATGGACCCGAGAGCTCACATCAACCACTTAGAAGGTCTTCGAGGGAGAAGAAGAAACCAGAGAGGTTTGGTTATGATACTTCTTTGGTCACCAAGCACTCAATCTACATTGCAAAGGATTCAACCAATGAAGAACCTACCACATTCGAAGAAGCACAAAGCAAGAAAGCTTGGAGAGATGCAATGGATGAAGAAATGGAAGCCTTGAAGGAGAATGACACTTGGGAGCTTGTACCTAACAAGCCATCTATGAAGATAATCGGATCTCGATGGATATACAAAATCAAGAGGAATCCAGATGGAAGTATAAATAGACACAAAGCAAGGTTAGTTGCTAAAGGGTTTGCTCAAACCCATGGTATTGATTATGAGGAGACTTTCTCTCCTGTTGCAAAAATGCCTACAATTAGGGTTCTCATAAGTCTTGCTGCATCTAGAAATTGGAATCTTTATCAACTTGATGTAAAGAATGCCTTCTTGAATGGATGGATTTCTGAGGAAGTGTATATGGCACAACCTCCTGGATATGAGGATGCACATCATCCTAACTATGTATGCAAACTAAAGAAAGCTTTGTATGGATTGAAGCAAGCTCCAAGAGCTTGGAATTTCAGATTGGTTACTTATTTGCAGGACCAAGGATTCAAAGCTAGCAAGGCGGATACCTCTTTGTTCATAAAGAGGAATGGATCTGAAGTGATCTATTTATGTGTGTATGTTGATGATATTATTATCACAGGCAATGATCTTGAAGGAATCAAACAGGTAAAGAGTCAAATGAAGGAGGAGTTCAAAATAAGTGACCTCGGACCACTCACTTATTTTCTTGGATTGGAGTTGATCTACACAGATTCAGGTATATACATCACACAAAGGAAGTATGTCCATGACGAGCGGAGAGCCAATTGAAGACATCACAAGCTATCAAAGCTTGGTTGGAAGTTTGAACTATGCAACACTCACAAGGGTGGATATATGCTATAGTGTTAGCATATTGAGTCAGTTTATGCATAAGCCGAGAAGACCACATATGGAAGCGGCCAAGCGAGTCCTCAAGTACCTAAAGGGGACCATGAATGAAGGTTTGTTCTATTCATATACTTCAGATATTGAGCTAAAGGTCTACTCAGATGCAGATTGGGCCGGATCTAAAGATGATAGAAGAAGCACATCAGGGTATATATCATTTGCAGGTTCAAAAATCATTTCTTGGTCATCGAAGAAGCAACCAACCGTGGCATTATCTTCTACTGAAGCTGAATATAGAGGTTTGGCTAATGCGACTCAAGAAATCATGTGGTTAAAATCTTTGTACACAGATCTTGGACTTCATTCTTCAACACCTCACATTTTTGGTGACAACACAAGCTCACTACATCTAGCAGCTAATCCGGTATACCATGCTAGAACCAAGCATATTGAAGTCCACTACCATTATGTAAGGGAGAAGCTAATGAGCAAGGATATTCAACTATCCTACGTCTCTACAGATATGCAATGTGCAGACATGTTGACGAAAGCTCTTGATGGTACGAAATTAAGTAGATTCAAGTTGATGATTGGTTTGCAGGAAATCAAGGACAATTGAAGACTTATTTGGAGGCCAAGCATGTTAGGCTTGAGGGGGAGCTGTTGGTGCATTTTGCCCAAGCCTACATGCTTGATATGCTTGATATTATCCTCATTTGTAAGTCACATGAGTAGTCATGTGAACACCTCTTGTAAAAGAGTACATTTTATCTCTTGTAAATGGAAAAAGAAAAAAGTAAAAGGATGGCTTACCTCATCCATGATGTAAAAGCAAATTCGTGGCTCCAACTACCAAAATCACGAATTTTTGAGCTGAGGGAATCTCTCCTAACTTTGGGGATCACTTTTAGGTGGAGCCATTCGAATTCGAATTCAAAACTCCCTCCAAGAATTGCTATAAAAGGAGCAAGAAGGAAGAGGCGATTAACAAGCCTTCTACGTGACCACTTCATGTCATTTTGTAGAGATTGAAGAGCTTACTCCATAGCTCTATCATTCTACTCCCATTGTGCAAAGATTCATTGCCAATGTGGTTGTAATCATATGTGAATCTATACATTTATTATCATCTACCTCTCTGTTTTGTTCTCTGCTATACTCACTCAGAGCAGTAACTTCAGAAGGTCATATCTCGAGTTTTACTGAACCTTTTTCAGTGTTTTAAAGTGCGTTGGATAGCTCTCACTGTCTAGTTTCTACATATAAATTTTCAAGGTCATTGGATTTATACTTTTGGAGATATCTGCATTTTACTGCTTACTGGTCTATCTCTACAGAGCCCCGAGAATTGTGGGAATGTTCCAGAACTTGATGAAACTTGTTCTCAGTGCTCAGTCCATCATTTGAAGTGTTTTAACTTGGAATAGGAAGCTTGCTAAGTCTATTTGCTATGCCCAAAAGGAATTTTTCTAATTCCTTCCAGGTTGAGAGCACTGTTCATTTTTTCCAGCAGGTGTATGTCCAAAAATAGCAAGTTTTGGGAGCTAGTCATTTCGCAACTAGTCTGTCTTGACTTAAACTTTTGGGATACATGTTCCAAAGTACTTGGCTGATATTTTGGTGGATTTAGGAAGCTTAAAGGGTCTACTAATCAACTCTGAAGTCTCAGTTGGCTGGTGTGAAGCTGGTTGTAGCGGCACCTACTCATCTTTGGATTGCATCCACCATCTCTCTTCACAATGTACACATGCATACATACACACACATATATACACACATGCATACATACACACATATAATCCTATTTTTATTTTGAATTTTTTTTTACATCAAATATACCACATATAATACATATATACATGTATTTACACATGTATACAGAAATATACATATTTTAGGTCTAGATATTTAAGATTAGGGTTTTAGGGTTTAGTATTTCAGATTTAAGTCTAAGTCTTTCTGATTAGGGTTTTAGGATTTTAATACGTAGATAACATATATACACAAACACACATATACATATAATACATACATACATGTAGATACACATGCATACAAAAATATACATATTTTAGATTTAAATCTTTAAGATTAGGGTTTTAGGGTTATAACACCTACATAACATATATGCACACATACACATACACATGTAATACATATATACATGTATATACACATGTATATAGAAATATACATATTTTAGGTCTAGATATTTAAGATTAGGGTTTTAGGGTTTAGTATTTCAGATTTAAGTCTAAGTCTTTCTGATTAGGGTTTTAGGATTTTAATACGTAGATAACATATATACACAAACACACATATACATATAATACATACATACATGTAGATACACATGCATACAAAAATATACATATATTAGATTTAAATCTTTAAGATTAGGGTTTTAGGGTTATAACACCTACATAACATATATGCACACATACACATACACATGTAATACATATATACATGTATATACACATGTATATAGAAATATACATATTTTAGGTCTAGATATTTAAGATTAGGGTTTTAGGGTTTTTTAGTATTTCAGATTTAAGTCTAAGTCTTTCTGATTAGGGTTTTAGGATTTTAATACGTAGATAACATATATACACAAGCACACATATACATATAATACATACATACATGTAGATACACATGCATACAAAAATATACATATTTTAGATTTAAATCTTTAAGATTAGGGTTTTAGGGTTATAACACCTACATAACATATATGCACACATACACATGCACATATAATACATATATACATGTATATACACATGTATACATAAATATACATATTTTAGGTCTAGATATTTAAGATTAGGGTTTTAGGGTTTAGTATTTCAGTTTAAGTCTCAGTCTTCTGATTAGAGTTTTAGGATTTTAATACGTAGATAACATATATACACAAGCACACATATACATATAATACATACATACATGTAGATACACATGCATAGAAAAATATACATATTTTAGATTTGAATATTTAAGATTAGGTTTTATGGTTATAACACCTACATAAGATATATGCACACATACACATGCACATGTAATACATATATACATGTATATACACATGAATACAGAAATATACATATTTTAGGTCTACATATTTAAGATTAGGGTTTTAGGGTTTAGTATTTCAGATCTAGAATTTTAAGATTAGGGTTTTAATTAAATATATAAAAATGGGATTATGTAAGGAAAAAAAATCTGAATATATAAATATATATATAAAATAAGATAATTATATACATAAATAAATATAAAAAGAACTAGTGTTTTAAATAATTTAATTAAATATTTATAATTAAATATATAAAAATAGGATTACGTAAGAAAAAAGTCTGAATATATAAATAAATATATATATAAGATAAGATAATTATATACATAAATAAATATAAAAAGAACTAGTGTTTTAAATTATTTAATTAAATATATATAATTAAATATAATTAAGTAAGGAAAAAAATCTGAATATATATAAATAAATATATATATAAGGTAGGATAATTATATAGATAATAAAATATGATAAGAACTAATATTTTAAATAAATAAATGAAATATATATGATTAAATCTATAAAAATAGGTTTAATTTTAATCATTTTAAATAGAGTGAATATATATACAATACACAAACACACATACTTATATACCTATCTATATTCACATATGTATACATATACACATATATATACACATGCATACATATATATACATGTTTTAGATCTAGGTCATTTGGATTAGGGTTTTAGTGTTTTAACACGTACATAACATATATACACACATACACATACACATATAATACACATATACATGTATATACACATGTGTATAGAAATATACATAATTTAGGTCTAGATCTTTAAAATTAGGGTTTTAGGGTTTAGGCATACATATAACTTAATTAAGAGGAAAAAAATATGAATATATATATATATATATATATATATATATATATATATATATATATATATATATATAATAGGATCAATCAAGAAAAAATCTGAATATATAGATAAAATAGGATAGCTATATAGATTAGGGTTTTAAAACTAGGGTTTTAAGTTTTTTTAGGTATTTGAGTATTTAGGTCTTTAAGAGTTAGATTTTTAGGTTTAATAAAAAAACAAATATTCTAAAATGTTCTAAAATGTCCATATTGTAGCAGATGGCTACTTTGGATCCTGAAGAGAGAATGGCATGTCCTTGCACACAGTGCAAGTATCAAATTTATCGGAAATGACGGATTTGTACTGCACATGTTAGAGAGTATGGATCCTTTCATAAGAGTCGACTAGAAAACCTACGCTATCATTCGCATGGTCCCCCAGGTGAGCAGATGGACCCAAACAACATTGCACCGGTAACCTCTCGTGGACAAGAGAGAGCAAAAAAGGACTTAGACGTAGAAGCAAGCACTAATAATATTACACAGAATGAACATATGGAAGAGATGCTTGAAGCATTTTATGAGATGGACGAAGATCATGATGGTGAAGAACGTGTCGAGAGTTTCATGGACACAATAGAAATTCCACGATCAGAAGTTAATGAAGAATATGAAAACATGTGAAGATTAGCTCGTTTACCACTTTACAATGGAGCAAAGATATCTGTACTACGTGCTTCACTTGCGATGCTCAATCTGCAATCCATTTATGGATGGTCAGATAGTAGTGTCACTGAATTGTTCAGGTAAGTGGAGAACAAATTGGCTTTCATTGTTGTATCACAATAACTTCATTTACTAATATCATTTTAATTGCTTATTGCAGGCTTCTTAAAGATCAAATTTTGCCAGAGGGCAATGACATGCCTCCAACACGTGGAGATGCGAAAAAACTTTTACAGTCCATTGGAATGGATTATACTAAAATTCATGCTTGTCCGAATGATTGCATTCTCTTTCGGAATGAGTATGAGCATCTCCACGTATGTCCAAAGTGTGGAGCAAATAGATTTAGAGAAGACGTTATAGGCGAAGCAATCCCCGCAAAGGTTCTTCGCCACTTTCCTATCATTCCACCAATTAAGAACATGTTTAGATGCAAATCTATAGCTGAGTTAATGTCATGGCATACAAAGAGTAGGTCTACAGATAATGTAATGCGAGTGCCAGCTGACTCTGATGCTTGGAAGCACATAGATAGTAAGTGGTTTGCTAGTGAGCCTCGGTCCATACGTCTAGGCCTAGCTATGGATGGAGTGAATCCATTTGGATTATGCAGTTCTTCATGGAGCACATCGCCTGTATGTTTGGTCAATTATAATATCCCACCATGGTTGGCCACAAAGAAAGGTCATTTATTATTAGCTCTTATTGTACCAGGTAAGTATAAGGTAAAAAACATGGATGTATATCTTGCACCACTTGTGGAAGACCTGCGCATTTTATGGGATGGGATCACTGTGCGTGACATGTCTCAACCTATAAGAAGACGAGACGTGTGAGTGCAAGTTATACTTATGTGGACAATGCATGATTGGCTTGGTTGGTGAATGTTCAGGTTTATCGATTTTCGGGTTACCATGCTTGTCCTTTATGCGGACCACGACTCGAAGCACGCTATTCCAAAGCACTACGTAAAACTGTCTATGAAGGACATCATAGATATTTGCCTGATGGGCATGTTTTACGTGAAGGATAAATTGGTCGACAAGCGCAACACCAAATGAAAGCTAGCGATTGGAAACAACTGTGGGATTCAGAAAATCCATTTGCTGATGAAACGGCTGTCCATTTTTCATGAACTCCCTTATTGGAGTGAATTGGTGATCAATCATTTGGTAGACCCGATGCATATTTTCAAGAATGTGGGAGAGATGCTTCGGAAAACTTTGATCGGAAAGAAAGAAAGCAAAGCACAAAGGGACGACTTAGAAGAGCGAGGTCGTATGCGAGAGTTGTGGGCAATTACTAAGCCCAACGGAGCAGTATCGTTACCAAGAGCTCCTTGGGTGCTTCACAGGATGGAAGAGCAACAAGTGAAGAAAACAATTTCAGAGTTTCGTACACCTACTGGATGCATGAGATGTCTAAAGACTGCTTTCACACGAAACGATGATCTTGCAGGACTCAAGTCTCATGATTGGCACAAGTTTTTACAGTTTGTGCTCCTTGTAGCCCTAAAAGATTGTCTTTCAGAGGATGTACGAAAAACCATTTATAAAATTAGTTCTTTAGTACGGTGGATATCTTCTAAAGAGATAAATAGAGATAGCATAGAGAGTGCGAAACTCAATGCTATTGAGGCTGTTTATATGGTAGAGAAATACTTTCCCACAAGTATTCTCACTATTCAACTTCATTTACTGGTTCATGTAGTAGATGAAGTTGCAATAGCAGGAACTGTCCATAGTCGATGGATGTTCTTCTTAGAGCGCTTTATGAAGACATTAAAAGGGTTTGTTCGACAGAGAGCACGTCCAGAGGGTAGCATGGCAGAGGGATGGCTTGTACAAGAATCTCTTGTATTCATAACTGAGTTTCTACGTATATCGGATCCCGAAATGCCTCGCTTATGGAGTGATGATGAAGATGTTAGTCTCGTAGGCGATGAACCACAAGGTAAAGGATTGCAAAGAAAAATGGATGCAGCTTTTAGAGAGAAGGCAATGAAGTTTTGCATAGTTAACTCTGAGCCTATGCAAAAGTGGTTAGAAAGGTATGAACTTGCCAAGGAAACTAACGCAAAGGAAAGAGCTCAGTTTCGAAGAAATCGTTCCACTCGATTTTTGCCTCTTCCAGAAAATCTTCGACCTCTCCCACCTTTTCCAACGAGCAGATGGCTAGATGCAGCGGTTTCACAAGCAAAGGTAGCGGGTGAAGATATCTCTGAAGAAGAAGAAGAACTCACAAAAGGATGTGATAGGGAGTATATTAAATATGGTGCACTATGGTCTCATGGACGACACTTTCGAATCGCACGAATCGATCAAAACAGGTCTACTTTTGATAGTGGAGTGATGGTGAATTTCTTGCAAAAAAGTAGAGCGAGTGCAAGAGATGATAATGCTCTAGAAGGCGAGTTAGATTATTGTGGTGTGATTCAAGACATCTTGAAACTATCTTTCAGAAAGTTTGATTACTTTGTTTTTGACGTGAAATGGTTCAAAGTAGTCACCTCTGGAAGAAACGCAACAGTGAGATGAGATAAGAGCGGTTTGCTTCAAGTCGACTCCACAAGATTATGGACAGATGAAAGGGATACATTTGTACTTCCCGAACACTGTGAGCAAGTTGTTTTTATACCAGATTCAAAAGACCCAGAGCGGCTATTTGTTTTACAAGTCGCTCCACGTAGTAGACAAATTTTTGAAAA
Source organism: Ceratopteris richardii (assembly GCA_020310875.1). Taxonomy (NCBI): domain Eukaryota; kingdom Viridiplantae; phylum Streptophyta; class Polypodiopsida; order Polypodiales; family Pteridaceae; genus Ceratopteris; species Ceratopteris richardii. The sequence continues at coordinate 55,721,920 of CM035411.1, forward strand.
CATAGATGTAGAAGAAAGTCCATCTCTAGTGGACTCAGAGATTCATTCGATAGTTGAGGAGGATGAGATCATTGTTCGAGAAGAAGAGGTCATTGAAGAAGAGGTCATTGTTCGAGAAGACGAAGCAATAGACGATGATCAGGAGGAAACCAGCATAGCAAGCGATTTAGAAGCCATCAATATAGAGATAGATATCTCGGTGCATCGGATCTTCAAGAGGATGCTAGAATAGAGGACTTTTGAATAAAACACTTGTACGTACTAATTTTTGTTTTTTTTTGTTTATTCCCTATATTATTTTTCTTATCGCATGCTAATTATTTGAGTTCTTTTATTACAGAGCATGATGGGAGACAGTCCTCCAGTCACTCCACATTCCATGACAGAGGAGCAGTTTTTGGAGTTCATCTCTCAGGTCCCTCCTGCGTATATGGCCGCTACATCACAGTATTGGATCGCTCGTGGTAGCACTCCTCCCGGCCTCACTCCGAGCGGCCTTACTCCTGTCGGCCTCACTCCCGCTGGCCTCACTCCCGCCGGTGTCACTCCCTCCGGTTTCACTCCCACCGGTGTCACTCCTGCCGGTGTCACCTGCGGGTGGTGCTACTCCCGTAGGAGGTATGTCTCCTAGCTTTGTGACTCCACCACGACCATCTTTGCAGCCATCTCCTACTCGGTCTACTAGTAGACATGTGTGTTCGACACCTCAGCGCGATACAGGGTCTGGCCCGTCACGTAGATCGAGGTCACGCTCTGGAGCAGGATGTTCTAGGAGTGGATCTACAGGTAGGTCTGGAGGCGGAGGAGGCGGTTGTTGTGGAGGTAGTGCGACGGACGTTGTGTCGCCCCCTTCTACTCCTAGGACGAGTACCTCAGATGTAGGTACACCATGCAGTACACCATGCAATACACCACGCAGTACACCATGTACACCTTGGGGTGCTCATGACCATGATGACTCCAAGGTGTATAGTGTCCAAGATGGAGCTCCGGTGATGGATGCGGCTGGCAAAGCAATGCATGCACGCATACGACAGCTTTGCTCCATCCAGTTTGGACACTCCATCATGCTAAAAATGCTGAAATGGAGTGAACAGGATAAAGATCGAAAGAATTATATCACAGAAACGATTTACTAGGAGTTCCGACCAGCCGATGGATAGTCGATTGTCAGTTCAGAGTGGATTCTGCACACCGCACGTGAGGTCATGTCGCATCGACGATCCGAGGCTCGTGATGCATTAAGAGAAGGCTTAACAAAGCCTGTGTGGTTAGATGCTGAGGAGTGGGACATGATTCGTGATGAGCAGCAGCAGACTCCTGATCGATATCGCCAACAACAAAATATCACAGCCACACGTCTAGACACGATTGGACCATCACATTTGGGCAGCGGCGGATATGACACGATGCGTCATGAGTTTGTAAGTACCATTTCATTTATTGAATTTATTTGTGTTAAATTTCTCATATATGTTTCTCTAATCTTTTTATATTTGGTTCAGGAGCTGGCAATGGGTCGTCCTCCAACACGAACGGAGGAGTCTTACGGATATAGTCATGGGTTGACTGCACTATTGCAGGACTTGGAGGGACGCGGTGCGGTAGTTTCATGGGAGTGTTTGCGATGAGGTAATTAATTTATAAACTTGGTTTTTACTTGTTTGTAATTTTCATGTGAATTTATCTCATTCCATTAATGTTCTTTGTTGCAGGACTGTTGATATGGAACGTTCTTTGCATGTGTATGGCAGTGGAAGACCAATATTTTGTATTTGATTTCCATATGGCAATACATTGCTTTGCCACATTTTGTAAAAGCGTCATATATGACAGTGGTTTGCCACACTCTTGTACATGCTTCATTATTGAAATATATAACTTCTTTTGTACATGGTTCATTGTTCATTCTGATTATCTCTTTTGTGTACAATAATACTCTGTTTCATGAAATCATATTTCAGTTGTCATTAGAGTACACATCACATATACTCGGTTTTTTTTTGGGCAGAGTGTATTGTCTTTTGTTAAGCAACATCATGGTAATGTTGCTGTAGCAAAAGACAAAACACTCTGCCCAAAAAAAATTTTGTAGGTATGGTCGTCGGTATACGCGACGGTACTCCCAGTAGTGTCATCGGAATAAGCGTCGGTACACCCAGGAGACCATGCAGCTGAAGCCGATTACCGACGCATATACCGATGTTTATACCGACGCATATACCGATGCTCATACCGACGTATATACCGACGCCTATACCGACTCTTTGGTACCGATGCGCAAACTGACCCTTACACCGGCGTCCCGGCAAATAAAGCCGCGTTCATTTTCCTCGGTAAAAGACCTCGGTATACCATCGATCTGTTGTAGTGCGGGTAATGTTCCCAATCTCATAAATTCTACCAATGGAGCACTCCAATCCGGAATTAATGACACTTGATAAAGGGTGGCATGCTCCACTAGGGGCCTCTCTTGGCACACTGGACAATTCTTAATCCACTCATGTATTTCTTTATCCATGCTAGACCAATACACTCCTAAACCTTTTAGATTCTGCAATGTTTGTTGTTTAGAATAGTGATTGCCTAGAAACCCTTCATGAGCTTGTTGCAACCAACTACTATGTTCATTGTCCTCGACACAAAAAGCTAGTACACCCTCTGTGTCTTGTTTGCACATGCTTCCTACCAATATTTGATATTTTTGTGATTTTACAATTTCATCTTTATTCATTTTCACAGACTTGCATCAGCTAATTCATTGGACACCCCTTGTGGTGACTCGCCTAAAGGGATGCGAGAAAGATGGTCTGCCCTGAGGTGGGTTCTACCTTTCCTAACAACCACTTCAAATTCATATTCCATTAGTAAGAGAAACCATCTTACCAAGCATCCTATATTGCAAGGTTTATTACCAAATATAATAAAGCTTGATGATTAGTAAAAAATTTGAACTTGTTGGCCAATAGATAGTGTCTAAACTTCTTCACAGCATATACCATGCCTAAGCCTTCTCGCTCAGTTGTGGTATAATTTCGTTCAGCTGTAGTTAGCTGTCTGCTAGCATATGCTATGGGTAAATCTAAATTTCCTTCACCTGTGGGTTGTGCTAGCACACATCCTATGGCATGATTGGAGGCATCCACATGCACATGGAATTGCTTATTCCAATCAGGAGTGGTCAGTATTGGTGCTGTGCAAAAACATCTCTTCAGTTCATTGAAGGAATTGTCACATTCGTCGTTCCACTCAAAATTTGTCAGCAAGGCATAAAGAGGTTTAGCAATGATCGCATACATGTGAATAAACCTGCAGTAATATCCACAATGGCCCATAAAGGCTTGTACCTCTTTAACATTCCTTGGTCTTGGAAGCTCTGCTATGGCTCTTACTTTATCCTCATCTGTTGATATTCCATTCTTAGAAACAATGTGACCTAAGATCTTACCATGGCGCACCATGAACACACACTTTTTGGGTTCAAACAAACTCAATATTCTCTACATTTGTTGAAGATTTGTCTAAGCTCAGGGATGTGGTATCTTCTTTCTTGGGAATGAACACATAAATCATCCACATATACTTCTAAGCTCTTTCGTAAGAACTCTTTCAAGACATGACACATGAGCCTTTGGAATGTTGCAGGTGCATTGGTGAGCCCAAATGGCATCACACGAAATGCAAAGATTTCGCACTCTATGGCAAAAGCCATTTTGTGTTGATCTTTTGGGGCTATGGCTACTTGGTTGTAACCTAAAAATCCATCAAGGAAGCTATAAACTTCCTTGCTTGCAACACGTTCCAATAGATGTTCAGTGATTGGAGCGGATAGCTAGCTCTGATTGTAGCGGCATTAACTTTTTTAAGGTTAATACACACTCGCAACTTCCCATTCTTCTTGGGCACCACCACAATGGGGGACACCCACTCAGTATGCTCAATCTCATAGGTAAATCCTGCTTCAATCAGCCTATCAATTTCCTCTTTTATTTTAGCTGCATAAGTGTCATTATATGTGTAGGGCTCCTGTTTGGTAGGCTTGGTGTCAATAGTCATGGGGATCGTATGAGAGAAAATTATTGGATCTACCCCCTTCAACTCTCTATACTACCATGCAAACACGTCCCTATATTCCCTTAGTAAAGCTACAAGCTCCACTTCTTCTTTTACACTCAGGTCTTATCCTATGTATGTACATCTCTCTTCATTTCCTTCAATGGTTTCTACAAATTTTTTGGTCTTTTCTTTATTATCATATGCTTCTCCTGTGGTGGCCTCTTTCTTAGGCATTCGTACCAAAATTTTGTAGTCTTCAACTTCATATTTCTTGAAATTTTCTGGTACTTCAAACAATGATTCCTCCTCTTGTTTTACTGCTTTTCTTTTCTTTTTCTTTTGACTGCTCTCACTTCCATCCTTTGAATTTACCGCTTTAATACTTGTGAGAGGTTCTTCTTCTTTTTGGGTAAAAACTCCTACATCTTCTAGAGTGCTTCTCTGAGTTAAAGCAACTATCCATTACAATAGACTCTAGATCCTCGTCATTCTCTTCTTCTTCTATGAAAGCACTAGGGTCACATTCTTCTAGCAATGGTTGACACATGAACACTGAGATATCATAACCCTCCTCATCACAATGAGGTGTCCACTGTTCTTCATTGACAACAATGTCCATGGTGGCTAAGATTTTTGCCCAACCATGAGGCTCAAATTCCTCATCTAGAAAGATCATTGGTGTATAGGCTGGGTCTTTAATTAGTCTTTCTCCTTGAGAAGTTCCTTCTTCTCTCGCTTTTAGGCATCTCTCCTCTTCCTCTGCAACCTTGCACATCCACAAGTGAGTATCTTCATGCAGCCATGATGGATCATATGAACTTCGAGAATACACAGAGATAGAATTCTTTTGCTTTGTGGATAGGATTCCATTGTAGGGGTGGTACATCTCTAAAGGTGTAATCCTTCAAATTGACCTTGGTGGTGACCCCTAAGTGCTGTAAGTACAAGGAGTTGGTTCCCCAATCCTGTACTATTTGAAATTGTCATAGTAAGGGTCTTCCTAGGATCATCTCATAGACATTATTTTTCTCAAAGTCACATATAGCAAAGATATGTTCAAACTCGACACCCCAAGTGGTTAGGTTATCCCTTCGAGCAATTCTAGAGGTCATTCAAAATGTTCATCTGCCATTTGAAGCTTCATTCTAGTTGTTCTTAATGTGGGTTTGCCCCATCGCCTCCACAAGGAGGTGGTCGCAATAGCAACACCAGCACCTGAATCTACGATTGCTTTAGTTGTGTAACCCTGGTAGGTAATTGAAAGATAGGTATTACCTTCTTAACCTTCGCTCATGTCTCCTATGTTATCGAGAGGTATCTATTCTTTCCTCTTCTTGTTGCTCTGCTTGGTCTCCATAGATAGACGGGATGTCTTGGGGAAACTGATCATGAAGGTCATCAATCTCAGGAATAGGAGGGGGATTACCCTTCTCCATGGCCCATTTAACTTCTTGTATTTCTTGCAAGAACTCTTGAGAGTACTCTTGAATTGAAAGAGGTGTTCCAACATTCGTGGAATTAGGAACATAAGCTTTCATCGGTGGAGAGCTTTCTCTCTCAACAATTGGTTGAGCCTGTGGAGGTAAAGAAACTTGTGGTTTGTTTACCAATTGCTCTAATCTTTCTAGTAAGCCCTGGAAATGCAAATCCAGTTTGACAGAGTGTTAGGCCGCTGGATTGGCAATGTAACTTTTATATTTTCATATACTGCACGCACCGAAAGGGCATAGCGAAGTGATGTAACTTTTTACCTACTAATGAAGAGACATCACGGGGCTCTCTGGTGGCAGAGAAACGGGATCGCCAGGCTGTCTATCTGGGCAATTTGCGATCTTGTGGAGACGCCGTAGTGCAGATTTCAGATATTCTGAGTACTATTACTCTGTCTTTGTTGAATTACATTAATTTCTGATAACACAGTAATGTTATGTTGACATTAATGAGTCTAAGCGACGGTGATCATTAATTTATGCGTTAAAGAGTGTGTAAGGAATAACCAAAATACGAACAGTAATACGGTGTAAAAGAAGTTATACTAGATAGTAGCATACTGCTTAATTTGATAGTTAAGTTGGGAAAATCATATAAAGGGCCTCTGCATTGTCAGACCCCTACCATCCCTAAGAACCCGAAGATATTAAAAGTGGACGTGACAGAAGTCCCCTTTTAACACTGGCGTCGTCTGTGGGAAGATGGCAATGGATTGAGAATAATCAGTAAAGTTAGAGCAGTGCGTAAGGCAAGCGGTGTAGAGGTGATATATGCCGATTACTCGGTCCGGAGAGTCTTATCCGAAGTATAGAAGAGACCAGCATCCCTGGGTAGTTCCAAATCTATTAGGGATACCCCCAAGTGGTAGAAGTACAGGCCATTTAAGCCCAGTTGTCGAAGGATCGGAGCCAGTTAGCAGTGATTCTGGTGCCAGTTCGATGACACATGATGAGATTCCGGTAGATTTCGGTGTTATTCCGGTTCATTCTGAAGAAGATGCAGTGATTTTTGGGTGTACAGAGACAGTGTGTGCAGCTCATCTGACGTTATCTGGTCAGGATTCGACTATTTTCGGTGATAAAGTTATATTGCCAAGTGAGACCGTTTCCGGTGAAAAGATAACCTGGTGCGGTGAAAGTTTGATAATTTCCGGGGGGAGTTCGGTACCATTTAGTGGGAGTCTGAAGTTTTCTGGTGATACTGCAGTACTACCTAGTGGATCTTTATCACGTTCACAACTATTCGGGGCAAGCTGGCCTACTCTTGATACTAAAATTGAGGACAGACTATTTGATTTGGAGATAAGTAAGAGATTCAACGCCATTTTCGAGCCGGAAGGTGAGCAGTCTGATAATACAGATTCCGAAGGACAAGAGAAACCCCCTCAAAACTCAGGGAACAATAACAATACCAATAATAGCACCATGAGTGGACAACAACAACAACAACAACAACAGTAGCAACAACAACAATAACAACAGCAGCAACAGCAACAGCCACATTCAATCATCCCACCTCGACCGGTTCCAACAGGGGTGACTTACACAAAGTTCGGTGGATTTTCGGGTGACGACCCTGATGCACATGTGCGCACCTTTGAGATCAGCTATGAAGTGCTTAACCATCCACCCGATCTGGCGTACAAGGCTATCCTATTTCAGGCCACCTTAGTTAATGAAGCGGCTAGATGGTTGACTGAGTATGATATTAATCATTTCGTTAACTATGATGCTGTGAGGGATGCATTTTTACAGAGGTTCCGGTTGAAGAAGAATCCTGCCAAAATCTTCGACTATTTGCAGAACAATCGGCAGAAGCCGCACCAGACTATTCAAGAATACGCAACATTGTTTAGAACTCACTTAAGACAACTGCCTCCGACACACGCCAATCTACCGGATGATGTTATAACCCAGTGGTTCATTAACAGTTTGACCCCACAGTTAAGGCAAATTATGATCATCCGTTCTGTGGGTGCTATGACACTCGATGCTATTATTGCGATGGCCCTGCAACTAGAGCATAAAGTTGGGGGATTCACCGAAGACTTGGAGTGGCTGAAAGCCCGTAAGAACGTAACATATGATTCGGCTAAACAGATGTATTGCACCAAGTGCAAAAATCCAGGCCACACTAGTGTTACATGTGCCCTTAACCACATGTATTGTGCCATCTGCAACACAATAGGACACTCAACGGAAAATTGCACGTATAATGCCAAGGTGCAGGGGCGAGCAGGTGTAAATGCCATCATACAGGAACCAGGTCAGCCAGGAGCCCATTACGTGCCACCACAAATGCGAAACAATCAGTCGCAAGTATATCGGAATTATAGGGGTCAGCGGAATACCAACTTCAATTCTAATCGATGGAAGGCAGGTACATCAGCGGAAGGTACTTCTCTTCCACCACCTCGATGTCATTTTTGTGGTGAGATTGGCCACATTCGTAGGTTTTGCAAGGATGCAGCAGAGTACGATGAAAGGAAGAAGGAGCGACAAAATCCAATGACCAACATGGTCTATATTTCACCAGTTGAATCACAAGCAGCAGCGGTTCAAACCAGATCGGGTAAGTAGTTGCAACCCGCCACTGAGGTGTTCGAGCCTGGCATCTGCGAGCAGCAGTGAATGTATACAACGGCTAGTCAATGGACAACTAAAGAGCGAACTGTGTTTCCTGATCCAATTCCGGTAACACAGGTTCCCCTGCCTAAGGCAAGATCGAATGAACAAAATTCTGCCCCAGCAACAGTAGAATCATCATCATCAGATCGGTGGGAAGTACGATCCAAACAGATCAGGTATGGGATATCCTAGCTAAGGCTTCAATTACACTCCCTTTGGGACAGTTACTCGCCTTAGTGCCAGGCGTCAGGCAGCAATTTCAACAGCAGGTTAGTCCCGGATCTTCCTGTACTCCGGCGACTGCAACAATACAACTGGAAGCTGATTCTACAGTGGATCATTCAGTCCCATTAATCACTATCTGGCATAAAAACCAAAAGATTACTCAAGTGCTAATTGGGTTGGACCCAAATCGAGCCCGTACAATTTTTTGTACGCATGGCAGACCAATCCCGAGTCCATCCGGTGGGGCTAGTACAGAATATTCCGATTACCTTGCAGGGTACCACGTTTAAAATGACTTTTGTAGTTCTCGAACTACCAAAATCTAGCCTCGACTACAATCTACTTTTCGGTCAGCCATGGTTGAAACAAGCCAAAGTTGTACAGGATTGGTCCGCGCAGGAGTTAACTTTCAAAGATAATCACCGTACTATAGATCTCCAGTCTGTCACAGACGAGTGGAGTCTGGCCGCTTGCACGGTGGTACCAGTGATCGGAGAAGCAGATGTAGATGATAGTGTCGCTATGGATGGAGCCACCTTACATCAACTTTTGCAGTCAGCTGATGATCTGGTAAAATCTCGATAATTTTATGTACCGGAAGATCAGTTAGTAACATATAATTTGGATGATGCGGTTAACCCACGACCAGTTAAGATTAAGGCATGATTGTCAGAGACATTTCAAGATGATTTGATACGACTCCTGCGTTAGTTCTCCGATGTTTTGCTTGGGACTATCGAGATATGAAAGGTTTGGACCCGCGGATCTATCAACATCGGGTAGTGCTCAAACAAGAGGTGAAGCCAATCAAACAGTCTAGTTACCGAATGAACCACAATTATGCAGCACAGATCAAAGTAGAACTTGATCGGTTATTGAAGGTGGGATTCATTGTACCAATCGAGCATGCTGAATGGATATCGTCGATAGTGATTATTCCGAAGAAAAATAAACAAGTGCGCATCTGTGTTGATTATCGGAAACTGAATGCGGCCACAGTAACAGATCCATTTCCTCTCCCCTTTTTGGACACAATGCTCGACAGGGTGGCAGGGTACGAGATGTATTCATTTCTGGATGGATACAGTGGCTATAATCACGTGAGGATGGCAGAACAAGACATACCTAAAACAACTTTTATCACAAACTGGGGTGTTTATGCTTGTACGGTAATGTGGTTTGGGTTAAGGAATGCTCCAAGTACATTTCAACGATGTATGCAAGAAGTAAATTTTTGAACCCTACTTGACTACTTTTATGCAAGTATATTTGGACGACTTTCCTTATTTGGTAAGACTGTGGCGCACCTGTATCATTTACGGTGCTGCTTTGAGAAATGTCGCAAATATCGACTATGTTTGAATCCGACAAAATCTGTTTTCGCGGTCTCTTGTGGCAAACTACTCGGACATATTATCTCTACACAAGGGATACAAGTTGATCCGGATAAAGTCGCAGCCATGTTGGAGGCACCAGTTCCCACAACACCGAAAGAAGTTATGCGCTGGGCCAAATACGATGGCATGGCAGACATTTATGGTGGTTAGATCATTTAGCCACACCGCTCAATTGGCTTATGACTAGCGCTCCACGGCAGTATGAATGGACTCCAGAGTGCCAAAATGCATTTGATCGTTTAAAAGTTTTATTGACGCAGGCCCCAATTTTGCAACCACTTGATTGGGACCGTCCGTTCCATGTCTTTGTGGATGCATCGGACATAGCTATTGGTAGTGTACTCATGCAATAAACTGACAAATGGTTTCGGCCTATATATTATGCAAGTTGCCGATTAACCCCTGCTGAAAGAAACTATTCAGTGACCGAAAGAGAATGTCTCAGGTTGGTGTACTCTGTGAAGAAGTTCCGCCATTATTTGTTGGGCCGAAAGTTCACCTTCCACGTAGATCATGCCGCACTTGTGTATTTGGTCCGATAGCAACATTTAGGTGGTCGCTTGGCTCGATGGGTTTTATTATTACAGGAGTTTGACTATGAAGTTATTCATCAACCCGGTACAACACATGCCTTGGCGGATTTTCTATCTCGGTTGGATTCTGGTGAAGCTCCGGTGGGGGTTGATGACACTAGACCGACAATTTATGTTACTGAGCCAACTAGTGCGGAATCTACAGACCCTCTTGTTACTCCTACATACTACGATACATTACTAACTTTTCTAACTGCCGGGTGTCTTCCTCCTCATACCCCTCTTTCTCTGCGTCCGAAATTTGCGGTTTACAGTCGAAGATTCCGATTGATCGTAGGTCCACTGTACTACATGGATCATACTAGTGTTTTACTTCGATGTATTCCTCCCCATGAAGCAGAATCAGTTATTGCTATGGCTCATGCATTACCTTCGGGCGGAAATTTTGCAACTGATCTTACTCACCGTAAAATTCTGCAAAGTGGGCTTTGGTGGCCTACAATGTATAAAGATGTGACTCAGTTAGTGCAGTAGTGCGATACCTGTCAACGGTCTGCACAGCCATTACAGCGGCACTTCTTTCCCCTTCAACCTGTATTACCTCTGGAACCCTTCCACAAGTGGGGTCTAGATTTTATCGATCCAATAACACCCCCAGCTACTCTCACCAACAGCCGCTATATCTTGACATGTACCGATTATGCCACTTGGTGGGCGGAAGCTTGAGCTTTGCGGTCTGCCACAACTGTTTCGGTGGCTAAGTGTTTAATGAAGGATGTCTTCCTGCGTTATGGATTACCTCTGGAGCTTGTGACGGACCAAGGAACACATTTTGCCAACAATTTAATGCAAGTACTAACTTAGGCTTTTCAAATTGTACATAAATTCAGCTCACCGTACTATCCACGTGCTAATGGTTTGGCTGAAAGCACCAATAAGACTCTGTTGAATATTCTCCGCAAATTGCTTTTGGAATGTCCGAAACGATGGGACCAGTTACTACCTGCCGTTTTGTGCGCTTACCGGACTACGTACAAGGTCGCTACTGGGATGACTCCGTTCAAATTAGCTTATGGATTGGAAGCTATTGCGCCGATGGAAGTAGTAGTCCGAAGTCTACACGTTGCTTTAGCTCAGAAATTGCTACCGGAAGAATCCTTGCCATTTCGGTTGGATACGCTCAGGTCATTGGATGAACAGTGCTGGGAAAGTTTTCTGATCTCCAAGAAGTGCAGCTTCGGCAAGCCCGTACTCATGATCGTTTTCTCAAGACCCCTGTGTTTACGGTGGGCCAACTTGTATTATTTTATAATGCTAAAGCAAATCGATCTCCTGGAAAATTTAAATTACGGTGGTTTGGTCCATACCGGATTACTGACCAAGTGGGACCCACAACTTTTTGGTTGGTCACCTTAACCGGAGTTCCCCTCCCAAAAGCGGTTAATGGTTCAAAGCTACGCCCATATTACCAACAGCCTAATCACCACTGACGTGTTCCTCGTTTTTTTTGCACGTTACTTATTTTCTGTTTATCTTCATATTTCGGTTGATCACTGACCATAATCTCCTCGTTATGGTATCTCAATATGATTAATCGCTGCCCTGTGTTATTGTTTCTATTACTGCATGCATGACGTAATTATGAAGGGTATCATTTCAATACCGCGTGATGATTAGGGTTTTTGATCGCTTCATGATGTCCGTGTGTCTACTTAATCTTGTTTCTTTTACTTCTAATCATTATTGCGTTTGTGTGCGTGTGCGCGTTCGTTGTCGTCTGTATTCTTGTGCTTACTTGTGCGCGCCATGGAAGCTTTAGCGAATGTCGCTACTTTCCATGCAGGACTCACTCCTGAAGTAAGTGAGTACTTGCGCATGCGCGGTTTGTTGAATTTCACTGAATTGCCCTGGCATTTAGTGGAATATCAGCCATTCTATGCGCAAATCATTGTGACCATCGCTTCTACACCTGTTACAGAGCAATGTTGGCCCATAGCCTGTTTCCCGTCCCGCGTGGTTATCACTTTAGCTTCGTTTGCTGAAGCTTTCCGCCTCCCTATGGACGGATTGGAGAATGGTCCACTCTTCTTGTAGCCACCATGAAGGAGTTGTTTCCCCGGCGCTCATCTAATGAGTATGCCATTCTGTGTAGACCCGAACCAGAGCGCATTGCTCTACAGTTTTTAGTTGCTATTTTGAATTTGCAAAAGCGTACTTACGGTATCTCGCGCCCCTTTTATTCGATGATAGACATGGCTTCTCGCGAGTCTGTCAATTTTGCTTCTTTTTATTTTCGGCGCATTCACCGTGAATGTGTCGCGGTTATCAAACAGGTCAATAAGGGTGACATGCCACACTCTCATCTACCCCATATCCTCACTTTTCTCTTTCCAGTAATCCAAGTTGCGCAACCGCCTCCAACCGCTCCCATCTTGTTCCATGAAGAATCTACTCAAGTGCTCGAGGACGCAGAGGATGATGATGAGGATCTCTTCCAACTTCTTCACCGGAAACACCGACGTATAAGCCCCTCTGAGAGCCAGGTGCAAGGATCAATGGCTAGCAATGAAGAAGAACTCTTCCACCACACCGCTACATCCATTCATGCCAAATCTTCTGTCCCTTCTTCTCCAATCAAGCAGCAGGAACAAGGTGCTCCCACCGACGACTCTGAAGAAGTTTCTTCTTGGGAGAATTCTCGTCTGCAGAATCAAGACTCTGTGAAGGATATTGCTGCTGACATTTTAAATGACGTGCTTGCTATGATTGACGCCATCATCGATAATGTTGAGGCATCAAAGCAGAATACCACCGGCCTCATTCTAATGCCAATTATTTCATCTCTTCCACCCATGAACACTGTTGAACCGGTGCGCCTATTGTTCCAGACGTATCCGCTACTTCACCTTCTTCTCCCAATTACTCTCCACCACCCTCCCCTCATCTGTGCTCCGCTTCTACATCTCAACCCCTTCCTGCCCTTCTTCGTCTGACCCCGATGTTTCACGAACTAGAATCGATGGGTCGACTTTTGATCCAATTTTCTCAGCAATTACCTATGCAATTGAAGATGGCGACCGAAAATATCCGACAAGAATTACAGCACAAAGTGGATGTCTTAGAAGCTGACATTGCTCCATTGCAAGAGGAAACTAATGTGGTGAAAGCGGAAAATCATGCCCTGCAGTTACAGATTCAGCAACTTCAAGATCAGCTCGCACAGAGGGATGCTTTGCTGGGTCAAAAGGATACCGAAATTACTACGCTAAAGCAGGAACTCATTGACAAGACAAATGCGATGACAGCGCTAGGCAATGAACTTCATAGTATGCATGAAGCCTATAGCATCTTAGAAGAAGCATCTCAATCTCTGGCCGCTAATGTGCTTAAAGCAGAAGCAGAGCTTCATACTACCACTGAAACATTGTTTAGGCGAGATCAAGAATTACAGGAAGAGCTTGGTAAATATCTCAAATTGAAGAAGGACCTGGAAGGTGTGTAGAAGGAAAGAGAAGCGTATTATAAAACAATGCAGTTTCAATCTGAAGAACTGGAACACAGAGAAAAACGGTTGGGAGTTCAAGCCGACAGACTATCCAGAATAGATGGACAAATTGAAGATATGAGATTGAGCCACGATACAGCCCTTGCCAATGACTTTTACTTACAAGAAGCATTTTTGCAGACCCAGACTGAAGTTTTGATGAGTCAGGTCATTGCGGCAAGTTCAGTCCGAACTGACGCATAGCTGGTGGAGCCCGAGACATTAAAGTTGACGTTGGATTCATTGAAATAGAAAATCTCTAGAACTTTCAAATTAGCAAGAACTATGTATATACAAGGCATTGTCGAGGAGCCTTAGTTTTCTTTTCTTTGCGGGTTCGAGTCCACCGTGCATGCCAGTGTTAGACCGTCGGATTGGCACAATGTAACTTTTATATTTTCATATACTGCACGCACCAAAAGGGCATAGCGAAGTGAGGTAACTTTTTACCTACTAATGAAGAGACATTACGGGGCTCTTCGGTGGCAGAGAAACGGGATCGCCAGACTATCTGTCTGGGCGATTTGCGATCTTGTGGAGACGTCGTAGTGCAGATTTCAGATATTCTGAGTACTGTTACTCTATCTTTGTTGAATTACATTAATTTTTGATAACATAGTAATGTTATGTTGACGTTAATCAGTCTAAGCAACAGTGATCATTAATTTATGCATTAAAGACTGTGTAAGGAATAACCGAAATACAAACAGTAATACGGTGTAAAAGAAGTTATACTAGATAGTAGCGTACTGCTTAATTTGATAGTTAAGTTGGGAAAATCAGATAAAGGGCCTCTGCATTGTCAGACCCCTACCATCCCCAAGAACCCGAAGAGATTAAAAGTGGACGTGACGGAAGTCCCCTTTTAACAAGAGTTTGTCTGATTGAACTTTTTACTAGTCTCAAGCATAGCTCGAGCTAGTTCTACCATTTTCATGCACATTTTCATCCGTTCAAACTCTAAATCTGCTCTAGGGTAACTCTTGTCTAGGTTTGCAGCTGTTGGCCCTTCTTCAAGTCGAGCTTGGTAGGTCTTGAACATCATGTACAAGCCTTCTGGGATTGGATCTGCGAGAAGAGACCCTGGTTGTGGTCTATTTACAATGGGTGGTGGGATGGGATGAGGTGGTGTGGATGGAGTTTCGGCATGCAAGGGACTTTGAGATGCAATGTCTTCTATTTTTGTTTTTGCTTCTTTCAGGCTTTCTTCTAGTTCAGATAACTTTCTATTCCACTTGCGATTGGCCTTCTCTCTAGTATCCTTCCATGTTCTTGTTTTTCTCTTACTGGGCTCTTCTGATTCACTTGACTCTGATTGTTCAGCTGGTTTATCCTGTTTCAATGCTTGTGCCCTAGTAACTGCCTGTATAGGAGCCACATTACTACTACCTTAACTTGAATCCGCCACTAAGCCTACCACATGAAGGGGTGTAACCTTGGGGACACTAGAGGGGTTTCTTGGCAAATCTCTTGGGATATGGTCTTTGCCACACTCAAGATAAAAGGCTTGTATTGTGATGTTTTGTCTTTGTCTCGGAGACAATGGGTGGGGACTATTATGAATGAAATGGTCACCGTGACATCTAAAACATGCTCCTCCACGGGCTTGTGGTCTCATTTGTCTCAATTGGGGCCTAGGGTTAGGATTTGTGTACATGACATAATAAGCATGTGGACTACCTTCATTGAATTAGTCTAAACTATGAGCATGAGAGTCATTTTTTGGGCCCAATGGGGTTAGTGGCACCAATGCTTTATTAAGTTTCTCCTCTGTCACTGCATACTCAACTAGGATCACATTGGCAGGAGCGGGCGGTTGGTTTCCTAGGACTGATCGTGGCCTATATGGTGTCTAATATCATTGTTGTGGTCTATAATATGGCTGTTGGTATTGATTTTGATACCTACCTTGAGGATAAGGTTGCTGAAAATTTTGTCTGATTGCCTGCCTATTGTACGGACAATCTTGAGTTGTATGATTCGTGTATTTTCTCTCAATAGTACAATATGGGGAATTCCTTTCTCTTACCTTCTGGTTTAGCATTGGGAAAACGTTAGCCATGTGGTCGCCTCCGCAAGTATAACATCAATTCAATGAGGTGACTCCGCAAGTATAACATCAATTCAATGAGGTGACTCTTGGTGTTTGCCTATTTTGGACTCCTAGCTTTTTGACAACTTGCTCAACTTGCTCATGTGTTTCCATGGAGGTTCTAGAGGTATGACTAGTAGAACTATCAAAATCTTTATAGAGTTTGGACAGTCCTAACTGCTCACCCAAGTTGTCTTCTATGTCTATGCACATTTGCACACATTCTTCTACATTAGGGAAAAAAATGAACCCTGCATGGGCCTTTTGGATTAAGGAGTGATTAGTGATGGACCAATGAGAGGAGGGTGGTGGACACAGTCTATAGCCTATAAATCACTAGGCTGAAGGGGGATGAGGGGACAGGATTCCCCTATGTTCAGGTTTTGCCTCTAGAGAGAGAAAGGAATCTCGTAACTTACCTGGGCCCAAAAATTCAAAATTTTCAAAAAGTTATAAAACTCATCATAACACCATTTAATGGTCCCCCAACCACTTTTTAGGATCAAAAGTACTATTTTTGGGTTCTAAATCAAAATCCGTGCATGAACTGAAGTGAAAAAAGCGACTTTTTCAAAAATAACTCAAAATGCAACTTTCTCCCTCCAAAACCTCCCATTTTCATACCCAGGTCCCAAAAAGTCATCTCTTTCCACTACTTTCTCTCCCTAGCACACCATTGCAGCTCCTGCATCTCCATTTCTTTCTCTATGCATCATCTTCTTTGAATTCCTACTGTCATTTCCATAGCCCGATCTCCAATGGAGAAACCTAGATCTCATAGACGTCCAAAAGATGAGGTTATCACGATAAAATGTCACAATATCAAGGCTCCAGAAGGATTTTGGTTAGGACAGGAGTTCTGCAAAGGTGCATGGGTGTACATGCAACCCTCTGGTGTTGGTCCTCACCGTGTGAGAGATCGTGGAAACTTGGATCTTCATTGGAAAGGGAAGTTACTAGGCTTCAAAAAGCTCAAAAATGGTGAAACTGTTGCCATTGTACAACATGTGTTCACAATGTCAACCATGAAATTGGAAAACTCAAACAAAATGAGATATCCTATCAACTGTAAGTATTACTCATTGAATTTTGTCCAAATTTCAGAATATACCTAGCTAAGTTGTGTATTTTTTTGTTGTAGACATATTTCCTTCTACCTTGGTGGAAGAACAACCACTTCATAGTCTTACAGGTACTTTCCAAGCATTGCATGCAGATGTTGGGTCGATAGTCTTTCCACAAGCCCGTCCTGCTCAGCTATTATGTGAGAGAGTTTTCTTTTACACACATACATATGTTGTACCCTCTTCATCAAATGATTTTGGCAAGTTAGAGATGATTAAGGTAGATTCTCTCTTAAAGCTTGAGTGGCCGCAACCTGATGTATGGACATTAACATCTTTGAAGCATAAGATGGTGATGGACATACACAACTCTTTGAAATTTACAAGAGTTTCAAGATCTATAGGATTACACTGGTGTGTTGCTGTTCATTGTTTTGTACATTTATTTCAGATATTCACAATTCTAGAGACGTCAACAATGTTCATGTTAAAAGATATCACGTATGAGCAGGTAGAGTGTTTGCTAGGTGAAAAATGGGGACTTGTAGAAGGATGCACCAAAGGGGATAGATACATTTGTAAAATTGGTGCAACAGGAATAGGATTTCGATACTTGAAACATCGTACTTCATTGTACATTAGATTCTATTATGATCGTTGGATGTGTAAACTTGGTGAATGGATACCATTACAAAGTTCTGAGGGTGTTTTAATTTCATTTGAAATTAAGATAAATCTACCCAACAATGAAATGGAAGTTATTTCAGTAAATCATCATTGGACTCTTGCCAACGTGAGAGAACATCTAGTAATCATGGGATTTGAGGATCTGGATCAATCAAAGTTCAGAATACAAGGGCATAAGGTAAGTAGCATATGGTATTTCTTCTTTTGTTTATACAAATTCTTACACTCAAGTATGTTCATTTAAAGTTTTCTATTTGTCTGCAGATTGGTAAGAGGTTGGAGGATAAAATTAAAGTCCTCCTTGAATGGAGTGTGGATGGAACTCAACTTTCATTGTCATAGCTCAAGGACTATTTGAGTGCTACAGTGTACACACACCTATGTTCCATTTATAATCCTACATCTGCAACAATGTATTTAACATGCAAGACATGTAGCATGTAAAATTTTTTGATCTCAATATGATGTACAATTTGCCAAATCTTTGGTTTTTCCAATGGCAATTTATTATAATTTTAAAGTTCTGAGATTTTTTTTTTTTCTATTGTGTTGTCGTGTATCTTATTCTGGTTAATGATTCTGTTCAATCTTTTTATGAGCAAAAGTTTTTTTTCTGAGAGTTCTGTGCATGATTGTTTTATTTGAAGGTATCAGTTTTAGTTTTAAAATGGGTCCCACTCACTTTAAAATTTTGAAACTACTATAAAAGCAACACTTATTCTCTCATTTCTCACTTTTGCAACCAAGAAGAGCTACAATCACTAGCAGAGTACACACACAAGCTAGCATCACGCGCAATGGCTGCCGCATCCTCCAGTACCCTGCAACTCAAACGTCCACGTGAACTCTTCAATGAGTTCTTGGAATCAACTGAGTTCAAAGGTCAGAACCACTTGTATGACCTACTGTCTAGGGTCCCTGATCTAGACAAAACAATTCAACTGAACTCTGATGTGCTCAAGGAAATCATAGAGTTCCTTGAGTACTACATCTTGCGTTTTTCTATAGAAATACCGCCTTATTGAGGGTAAATGGGTTCCATGTGACCTTCTAGTCTACATACATAGAGGCGATGAAGCCTTCATGAAGCGCCTTAAGCGCTTCATGGCAATTGCGGAAACTGCTGGGCACTTACTAGATGACTCTGTGCCATTAGTAAAAAAACTTAACAAAAAGAAGAGGATGGGTACAAAGTACCTATCCTACACTGCAACAACATATTTTATTATTAATGAGGAGCCGGAACCTACACCTGTTGAGCTCCCCAACCTTGCCACTGGGGGTTTTGTTAAGGAGAAGAATGAGCCTCAACCAGAGGCCATAAATTTTTCCAAAGAAAGCATTACAATCCACCAAGAATTCCCTGGTGGTGTTGAGGATAAACTACATGTGCAATCAAGCATGGAGGAGGCCCCCCCTTCAAATCTCAACCCCTCTGAGCCCACATTACCAGAGGTGGAACTTGAATATCTCTCCTGCATCGTTGTGGATGGAGAGGAATTTATTTTACTCCATGACATTGAGAAGGCATTCGGTCTACGTCTAGATGAATGCTTGAGTATTTTCTCCACAATGTCAGATGTTCCACTTGACAACACATCTGACATACTTGAAAAGAAGTCTATCCCACTTGGGGATTCTGTGGCAGACACCATATCAATGGGGTGTGCTGATATTTTAAATGATGACAACAATTCTACTACAGAGGAGGAGTTCAGTGCAGCACAGGAGAGGATACTGAAGCAAAAAATTCCTACATCCCATGTAGCAGAGCAGAGTGGCATGGCCCACTCTAGCATTGATCTTGATGCCCTTGG
Organism: Ceratopteris richardii; assembly: GCA_020310875.1. Lineage (NCBI taxonomy): Eukaryota > Viridiplantae > Streptophyta > Polypodiopsida > Polypodiales > Pteridaceae > Ceratopteris > Ceratopteris richardii. Next base: position 55,741,453 of record CM035411.1, read on the forward strand.
AAGAGGGGAGGAAGAAGACAAGCTTCATGATGTAAGTGGTAATTGAATTAAATAAATCGATAATTTTAAGTTAACATTGTAAGAGCTTGAATTCTCATTTGTTCTTAACAGGAAGCAATTGAGCTCGACAAGTTCGCAGCAAGGTCTGGTGGGGATCGAGCTTCTTGTGGGAGTGGTGCATCCTTGGCAAACTACATCGGAAAGTTGCCAAAGGATGATTTTGTTATCATACACAAAGACTACAGTCCCGATGGGCACTTCATCACTTGGTGCTTGAAGGCCCTTAGCAAGATTTTGTGTTTATGTACAATTACCCAAGGCACTAATTGTGTCATTTTGGTTAGGAAATCCTTAGTTGTAACTACTTTAGGACTTAATTTTAGAGGAAAAGTATTAGGGCAAATAGGTATCGCCATGAGTCTTGGAATGCAAGACCCCCATGTAATATCAAGATCTGTATTGACTTACCAGCTGCCTCAATCTCTCCAAAGGAGAAAGAAAGTTGTGGAGAAATTGAAGGCAGCTGAGAAATGATGTAATGTCTTCATAATACAAACTTTTTTTTTCATCATTTGTCTAGTTCTGTATATGAATGTGCTAAAAAATTGAACTTATCTTCTCTCCACAAATTGTATCTAATTGGGGGTCTTTGTATTGTGCTTTGGTCCTCTGTATGATTATATGCTTAAAAAAGGCCAAAAAAGCCCCAGCCACAGAAACGCGGGAAACAGCCCTGCAAAATTTTTGCAGGGCTGTTTCCCGCGTTTCTGTGGCTGAGGCTTTTTTGGCCTTATCTAGTGTTTTTAGGTGCTACAATACATAGGAAACTATGTAATTTCAGATTTTCAATTGGTTTTGGTATTATCAGGACTTCAGTAGGGTATAAACTCAGCTTTTAGTAGCTAAAGATCTCAATTCCTATAGGGTATAACCTCTTAATACCTAGACCATTGCATCTCTACCATATGTCTTATGCTTACCAAAGACCAAATATTGCAAAAAAAAACCCCAGCCACAGAAACGCGGGATTCAGCCCTGCAAAAATTTTGCAGGGCTGAATCCCGCGTTTCTGTGGCTGGGGGTTTTTTGGTATGAAAAGGACATGTTGCACACCAGTATGTAGAAAAGGAACATATCTAGTCATAAAACAATAGGCAAGTGCATGCATGTTTAACTGAATCCATATATAACTGACTGAAAGAGAGAGAGAGAGAGAGAGAGAGAGAGAGAGAGAGAGAGAGAGAGAGAGAGAGAGAGAGAGAGAGAGAGAGAGAGAGAGAGAGAGAGAGAGAGAGAGAGAGAGAGAGAGAGAGAGAGAGAGAGAGAGAGAGAGAGAGAGAGAGAGAGAGAGAGAGAGAGAGAGAGAGAGAGAGAGAGAGTGAGAGAGAAAAAAGAGACAAAGAATATAAGTCAAAACAAAATTTTCTATTATCCATTGTATTACATCGCAAAGTAGCCTATCATAGGGTATAATATACACATCATGGGTTATTTCCTCTAATTCTTCTTGCTAGCTGAATGTCCTTCGGTTGTATGGTTACTCTCTTGGCATGGATAGCACAGATGTTAGAGTCCTCAAGCATGGAGATGAGGTAGGCCTCAGCTGCCTCTTGAAGTGCTTCAAGTGCTATCCCTTGTATTCTTAGACCTGCTTGGTAGCTTTGTAGTTCCTCTTTCACTACCCTTGCAAAAGCTCTTCGTGGTATGAGTAGTTCAACGGACTTTTGGTAGTGTCGTATCTCTGCAAAAGCCCTGCAGTGCTTCCTTCGTCTTTGTGGAGCTCTTGGGTTGGGAGGTATGTTTGGCTGGCGTTGAGGTCGACGTCGAGGTTGATAGTTTTTTTTTCTCCGATGTACACGATGTGAGGGCCCAGCTTCATCTTGCACATTTTGTTGTTGATGTGGTTGTTGACTTTGCTCTCTTTCCTCCTCTGTTGGTATTTGCCCTTGTCCTTGTGGAAGTGTCTTACCTCCATGTGTCACCCTATGGCTCGTTGGTATTTGCATATCATTCCATGGTGGTTGATTGTTGCTTTCCTCATTTTGGGATGACTCTTCGTCGCTCTCTGGTACACTCCTTCTGATCAACTTCTGTTTGGGTCTTGATTTGATGGGTGTCCTTGTTGGTGGCTCATCATCTGAAATGGCCTCTGATCGTCCTGGAGTGTAATAATCTTGTATATTGGACACTTCATTTTCTCGCACTGAATTGCTCCCAGGTGGTGTGCCATCGTGTGACACAGGCACAGATGTGCTCTGGGAACCACTTCGAGGCCTTTGGGGGGGTTGCAACCATGGTGGGCGTTGTGTCCCTAGATGAGGGCTAGGAAAGAAGACGCGATCTTTCCTTGCAGTTTGCTTGGTGCGTGCCATTCTCTTGAGTTGCAAAAAGTGTGAAATGAAGTGAGTTCTCTCTATTTATAGAGTTTTTTAAAAAACTGTTTGTTCACACTAGAACGGACAAAACCTGTTTAAAACCATACAGAATATTATATATTAAATAATAACATATTGAAATCAAGATTACAATAATCATATGTATTACCACATAATGGGAAATACTTCCAAGCTGAGCCTTCTCGTTGTCTCCTTGCACGCCACTGAGCATGATGAAGAGGACCTAACGATGACTTCCATTTCTCACTGGCAATGTTGTGTTGCATCTTTCTTGCAAGTTTTGCCAATTTTGAATCCCTAAGTCATTCCACAAAAAACTTTCTCGAGAATGTAGTGCGGTAAAACCAATTAAACATCTCCTCCATGTAGTTTGATTGCATTGGGCCACCACCATGTCGGGTGTTTTTGAAGTAGACACCCCTCGCTTTGTAGTGTGACTTTTCCATTCCTTGGGTACTGAAAATCTCTAATGACCCATATCGATGCATGAAAAAAGCTCCATGTGCAAACAAAATATGCTAAAAATTGTTAAGTACATTGGAAAAAGGTAAGTGCAATGAACACTTGTAGAAGAAGATTACACTTACAATGTAGTGTGTTATATTGCTCTCTCCCCAACATTGAATGAAACACTTGGTGAACTCCACTAATGTTTCTTGAAACATTTGACGTTGAATAGCACTAGACCTAGTCAGACCCATTAAGCCTACAACCTTATCAAAGCTCGACCAAACTTTCTTTCTCTTATTACAAAGATCAACTTGAGAGTCATTGTCTGTTGTGATCATGCATAGGTCTTTCCACAGCTCATAACGTTCATTATTTTGAGTGCTAGTACCTCTTCTAAAAAAATGTCTTGCTTTATTCCCTGTCATTGACACTTGTTGCAAGCTATCTTGAGATTCTCCAACTTTCTTAACAACTAGGGTTACATTTCCACCATGACAACCAATTGAATTAAGAAGTTCCTCCAATTTCTTTATAGCTTGAATAGATTTATCAACTGGCTTCATGGCAAATGCGTATTCTATATGGAGCTTCAATAGTCTATCAAAAATTCTCATGAAGGCATGCAAGGTGCAAAAGTGGACATTGACTAAAGGGAATGGAATAATCGGATTCCAATCCTTATCTGACATGTCACGATTAGGTGTACCTAACATGGGACACCTCATTAAAGGTGTATCCCATTCAGCAGATGGAGTTGCATCTGTGTCATCAACTAAATCATCTATGTTGTTTTGTTTTCTCTTTGTTCGTTTATAACCTCGTGTACAATATGGACAAGGATAGAGAGTAGATGCACCTTGTTTGCACCCTAACATGCATTTGATAGTCTTTAAGTCTCCACCTAAGTGCCACTCTACTTCAAAATCACCAAGGCTTTCTACATTGATTTTGGCACCATGAATTTGAGAAGTTATCACCTCTATTATCCATGGGATCCTATTGAAAATCCATGTAAGAACATCATTGGATTCTTTATGTACTTCAATAGCACCTAACCACCATATATCTTTCTCTGATTGGACACTATATGTAAAGTGATGGGTAGATTCTTCACTATCATCAATAATAGCATGGGCCATAGCTTCGTTCATGAGTGTCACACTAAGTCTCTCCATACGGCGTCCCTTTATGATTTGACATTCGTCTAGCTTCAATACAAACTTGAGTTTGGAACCACAATCTACATCAAATAACAAACATTATATTATTAAAAATACTATGAATGTCATTATCAAAACAATGGATATACCTTGAAGTGTGGATTTGTAAAATTTAACCATTTCCTTTTGGAGCCTCTCCAAATTGACAAATATGTTGTTGTACTTTGTGTAGATGAATCCCTGTCTAGATGTGTTTTTCAACTCTTTCTTTGATGTAGATGAATGATAAATGGATGCAGGCATAACATCTTCTATATGCAGGTAATTGCCAAGAGTATTGGCTACATCCTCATTGGTTATCTTCTTCCTCACAGATACCTTGTAAGGGCATGGAAAAATGCTCTGGAAAATACCTTTGTTTTGTAGAGCCTGCTTCAAAAGATTGTACAATGCAGTGTACGCTCTAGTACTAACACCTGCTTCATCACATACCATCTGTACCTCACTAGGACTAATAATATCTTCTAAGTTGCCTGCAAAATCTTTAATCACTTGGGTTTTGATGTGATTTCCTATTGGTGACTCCAAGATCATAAGCACATGTTTGTTGCTAAGACAAGAATTCAGAAACTTCAATTGATCCTCCATTGTTGAGGAAGCACTCGCATCTTCAACAAATGACCTGCACATAAGAATCTCAATCTAAAAGTCTTTTAACATAACTAAACAAAGGAAATACATACCTAAGTGCGTAAACACGTCGCTTCCGTGCTCCACCACCAGTTGAAAGAGCTTGAAAGGATGATAATGGTCGTTTCCTAAATCTCATCCCAAGTGGAGTCTCTTTTAGTTGTGTAAGATTGGCTTTCAAATTTGTAATTGTGCTCTCCTTTTCTTCCACATCTTGTTTGAGTCTATTATTGTGCTCATCCAAAGATTTGATAGCACTTTCTAAAGTGTGTATAGCACTCTCTAAACTGTGTATCTTGAAATGGTTGTGATGACATTGTTGCATCCAATAATTTGCTATAGATGTAGAATGGTTAGACAATCGCTTGCAATAGCCTAGGAGTCCATCTTCACCGGAACCAAGGAATTGTAGAAATGTGGAGATAGTATGGAATCTAGGATGAACATTAGCCATTGGATCCAAGGGATACAAAGCACCATGGACCCAAAGATCAATATTCTTCTCTCCAGCTGCACGTCGTGCATTTTGAGAATCTATGTCATTGCTACCTCTAGTTGTTGGTGCAAATTCTGTAGGAACATGAACATGTACACTCTTTGAGTGAGGAGCACGCGCTGGTGCTGGTGTCATGTTCATAATACATGTGAGCACCATGATGTTCCAAAACTCCAGCACCGAATGGGAAGAAGCACACAGATGGCTGGAATGGCTAGTACAGTAGCTATGTGCAAGAAAAAAAGTGTGTTTTGGTATGTGGATAGGTCAAAATGACTTTTTTCAGTATGTTAGAGGGAAAATGAGTTTTTTTTCAAAAATTCATGTTTTGGGGCAACCAAAGTTACGAGTTTGATGATGTGGCACTTAACTTTTGGAGGGATTTTGAAAAGTATGTTTTTTAAGTATTTTTTATAAAAATAAGTCTAAAAAAATTAAGTTCTGACATATTCATAAAAGTATGGGCCATTTTGGATAAAGAATAGCTGAAAAAGAGACTTTTTCAGAAAACTCATTTTTTTATTCATAAAGATGGACGGATTTGATGAGGTGGAAAGTGGTTTTTCTCTCTCGCTATGTGCAGAAGAGAGAGAAGGTCCTAGCTCAGCTTAAAAAAAAGCCTACTTCAGCCTACCAAAAAGTGCTCTATTAAATGCACTTTGTCCCCTTAACAAAGAACAAGATTAAGCTTAATCCCTAAAAATTAGGAATCCTTACAAGGCCCATGCAGGGTTCACTTTTTTTCCTAATGATGGATCTAGGCTCTTTCATGTACACATATAATCTTAAATTTGCGCTTAGTAAGCCATATAAAAATAAAGCCACTTGTTTGGCTGTTGTGGCTAACTCTAGAATAGGGCATTGTTCTATGTACTGTCTGAATCTTCTTCCTGCTAGTCGCATTGTTTCTTGGGATGTCTGCTTGAAGCTATGGATCAAGGATGATGTATTATGCTTGATACCACTCTTGGAAAATTCAACAATGAATTGCTCTAGCACTTGACCTATATCGCGATAGTTGTGACTGTTTAGGGGTTGAAACCAAGCTAAAGCAGTGCCCTTGAGAGTCAAACCAAATGCCTCAAACTAGGTGAACAAGTCCTCAATCTGTTCAGCTATTAACACTTGTTTAAACTCCGCCACATGATCATAAGGATCTCCAGAACCATCAAAGTTATTTTTCATTGTCTTGACCACTTGAGAGGGTCTAAGGGTTCTTGGGAACTCCTGGGGTCTAGGCAACAGAAAATCATGTTCGGTTCTTTGATGCCTATGTTGTTGATATATTTAGGTAGTGACGTGTGTGAACACACTAGGACCGCCGGGGCACTTTTTTACCTCTTTAGGAGGTTTTTTTCCCCCGGCTTGTATATACGCCTATTGCCCTAATGGGCTACTTATCTTTGTACATTCTCTAGTAATACATTCAGTATTGTGTGTTGTGCTCCAAGCTTCTTCTTCTTCCTTGTGCTGTTTGCGTGCTTCCGTAGACGTCTAACTCGAACAATTGATATGAGAGTAGGTCATCGCTTCAGCTAGGGCACCGTCGACACTACTCCATTTGCAGTCTCAAAATCGCACGAATTTTGGTGAGCATACTTAACGTGTTTTCGAGATCAAAACAATTTTGCCATGTGGTGCCAAAATCACGATCTGAGCTCGTTTCGGCCTCTGAACGCACTATCACAGTGCTTGTGCAGGCTATTTCATCTTTTTGTGCCAAAGGTAGATACGAGTTTTTGTTCGCGAGTATAAGCATCTCGAAGTCTGCTACAGGTGTCGCGGAATTCATCTCGACGGTGTCGGAGAGAATTCTCTCTCCTCAACTTGATGAAGACTTTGCAGGTGATAAGCATAAAAGGCTATATCGGATGAGTCAACCCAAAGTGGATGATTCTTGGATGTTGCAAGAGATTACCAATGCAGATGAAGTGAACAATAGGGTTTTGATATTTACTACAATGGATGGTCGAAAATTCTATTATGAAAACCCATCGAATGATTTATGCTAACATTTATGATAAGTTTTCTTATCCATTTATTGTCACCCAATGATGGTATATGAGTCAAAAGCTTGTTTTGAGTGAACTCTAAGTGTAGAGTTTATGAGTGAACGACAGCGTGCTGTTGTGACAGACAATCATTGGATGCTATTTTTGTGGAGACTCCTCTATCATCAAATGAAAAGAGAGGCATATACAAAAAGTAGCGTATGGAGAGATTGCTGATGGGAGGGGACGCAAGGGCATCCATCGTTTCCTCTCTCTTAATCTGGTATAGGCCTGCATGGAATCTAACGACGATGGGGGAGGTCAATTTATCGAATCATAATCAAGCATACAGGGATTTTTGATCTGACATATACCAAGAAGGGATGGATGATGCCCTTGTTGTGTTGTGTGGAGGTCCTTCTCTGCTGAATCTTTAGAGAGGAGGCCATTGTACGACATTCATCTGAAAGTATCAGAAATCTGAATCTTCTGACGACGGGACAATACAACTCATCTACTGAGGAAGAGTGATTGCATATGATCTGAGGAAAAAGACGCCAAATACACGGAGATGCTTTTGACAAAACTGACACAACAATTGTATAGCTCTACAGCGAAGTGTTAAAGTTGGATGTAAGTTTTCAATTTAGGACTGACAGTAATCGTTTCTACATACATGCGTCTCATGTGTTTTTTTTTCTTCGCTGTTTAAAAATAGATTTGTTTTGCTTATTGCATCTCTGTGGATTACATAAACAATCAGAGACTAGTTGTGACCAAAATCATATGGCTTTGCACTATTTTGCTTTGTTGTTCGCGATGGAAATTAAGTGACTTCTTTTTAGCCAGGAAAAGAACTGCGGTATGAATGGATTCAATCCTCTCAAAATAATGTGAATTAATATTCTTGGAATTAAGGAACCATAGGGTAGATATTCTGCACTTGTAGTTTTGTGATCGGAAGCTTCTTTGCGCAAAGACATAGGAACAACTAGAAACTATGCTGAAGCTACCCATGACTTATGAACCCTTAATAAATGCTTCAGAATATCGGAATATGGTTTCCATTTCATTACACGATTGCTCCTGAAAAACTTTTCATATGAGGTTCTATGATTGCTTGTTAGAATTCCATCTAAAACAGTGCTCTCAGTTTCGTACTCTGCCTCTATAACATGTGAATCTAATTTCATGCGGTACCATGTTATTGTATATTGCATATTGTTTGAGCATTGTTCAGATTCAAAGAGATGAAAAGTGACTGAGAAACGGAGGTGCCAAGTGTGTGATGGTCAAATGTGGGTCGAACCTCACGTGTGGAAAGATGAATCATCGAAAAAGATTTCAAAGGCAGAACCTATAATACATTAAAGAGCGAAGTTTTTATTGATGAGACTGCTTTTATATGTATAAACCAATGCTCTTGCTTATGACTACTGACAACAACGATATTTGCGTGTGAACGTGAACTTTTGAATCAATTGTTATTTTTTGTTTTAGTGTTTTTTTTTATAAAAATGTTCAACTTACGTATGATAACACAAAAACTTTGCGAAATGTATAATAAAAGAAATTGATTAATCAATAGTATAACTATTTTCTGAAATTAAACGTGTGACAAACAAAGTCGTTAGTTTTAAAGTTTCCTATAGATTTCACTTTAGCCGCCTAGTCATTAGTTGTAACTTTGCTTCATATGATTTCACTTTCGAAATACACAAGAGTCGCATAAGAGACCAAACCTGAAGAGTGGCACTCTTATTTGATTGGATTGAATTCATATGATTCGTTTTGATTTATCTTGAGCGTATGTTCTTTTAAGATTACTAAAAGCTTGCTCCATTGTACATAAACTTGATTATAGAATTTGACTAAAGCAACATTGGTATGAGTTTTAAACATATTGATTGTCCTTATTTTCTAATGATCTTTCAATGTCAAAGCATGCAATTAATTCACAAACGCTGGAATTGATTTTATGTTACATTCTCTATAGTAAATGCATAACTTCTGCTATCTTCTTTCCAATTCTTTTGGATTCTTCAAGGCATGACAATTAACTTTGAGATAAGAAAAGGGTAGTAACTGTTCTAGCAGTTTTGTATGACCAAAGACCGAAGGAAATGAACAAAGTTGTAGAACTCTTACAAGGAAATTACAATTGACGTATTAATGTGCTTGAAATTGACAAACTCTTTGAGCTCTTTGTTATTACCTGAGATTGCTCCAAGCACCCGGCGTGCGCCGTATTTCCGACGGTTGGCATGATTCGTTTTGATTTATCTTGAGCGTATGTTCTTTTAAGATTACTAAAAGCTTGCTCCATCGTACATAAACTTGATTATAGAATTTGACTAAAGCAACATTGGTATGAGTTTTAAACATATTGATTGTCCTTATTTTCTAATGATCTTTCAATGTCAAAGCATGCAATTAATTCACAAACGCTGGAATTGATTTTATGTTACATTCTCTTTAGTAAATGCATAACTTCTGCTATCTTCTTTCCAATTCTTTTGGATTCTTCAAGGCATGACAATTAACTTTGAGATAAGAAAAGGGTAGTAACTGTTCTAGCAGTTTTGTATGACCAAAGACCGAAGGAAATGAACAAAGTTGTAGAACTCTTACAAGGAAATTACAATTGACGTATTAATGTGCTTGAAATTGACAAACTCTTTGAGCTCTTTGTTATTACCTGAGATTGCTCCAAGCACCCGGCGTGCGCCGTATTTCCGGCGGTTGGCATGATCCACCGACTGTCGCTTTCGCGCCGACAACGGTTCTGTTCAACTTTTTGAGATACAATCAATTTTTTGCATCAAGGTATTTTAGTCACTAGCCATGGCTGAAAGTAGTGATGTATTCTGTATGTTGGTTGTTGAGGATAAGGTGGATGGTACCAACTACCCCTTATGGGCTTATATGATGCGACATGTGTTGGTTGCAAAAGGACTGTGGAACATTGTGCAGGGTGTCAAAAAACGTCCTATCACACCTGCAACTATTACAACTACAGGTACAGGTGCTGAAGGTGTCAAAGATGATGGTATTCTGCATATTCCTATTTGTGCTATGGTTTCTGCTGCACCTACTGCATAGCAGATTTGCTGGGATGGTAGAGATGCCTAGGCACATGCATTGATAGCTTTATCTGTCAAACATGCCGTTATTCCTTACATTCGCTCTTGCAGAACAACTAAGGATGCTTGGGATACACTTACCACATTGTACCAAGCTAGGAATGAGGCTCGTGTTGCTTACCTCCGAAAACAATTGGAGAGGCAATCCAAATGCCTTATCATTTGAGGAGTTAGTCTCTGTTCTGTTGCAGGAAGATCAGTCCAGGCAGAACATGTCCATTATGCGAGTTGCAGATCAAGCTTTCTTGGCTAGTCAGAAGGGCAAAGGAAAATAGAGCTCTTCAACTAGTAAGCAGAAATCTGCTAATTCTACACATTTGAAGAAGGAAGATAAAGATGAGAAGAAATCAGAAAAGCAAAAATTGTTTTGTAAGTACTGTAAAGGGAATGATCATATCATAAAGAACTGTCCAAAACTGGCTGCTAAAGAGGCAAAGAAGAAAGAGGTTGGAATGGTTGTTGCAGAGGCCTCTACACCAAAAACAGAGTTTTCTAATCTTGTGCAGGAAGAAGAATGGGCGTTTACTACTATCTGCAGTTTTGACCCCTCTTCTCATGAGCAGTGCATGTCTGTAGTAGACTCAGATGTTTGGTATTTTGACAGTGGGCGACCAAACATATTACCTCGCAACATAGTTTCCTCTCTTCACTCGAGCCTGCCTCTACAGGGAATACTGTTACATGCACCAACAACTCCTCTTATCCTGTTATGGGAGTTGGTAAGATCATTTTGACTACTGCTGATGGTAGTTCTTTCACTTTGTCAGATGCTTTATTTGTGCCAGGGATCAAGAAGAACCTCTTATGAGGTTCTGCATTAGCCAAGATTGGCTTGGTTGTGAAATTTATTGATGACAGGTGTACAGTTCATGATCTCTCAAATGGCGATGTGATTATTGCTTCTGACATTTTATGTCATGGGCTGTATAAGCTCATAGACTATGAAAGATCTGTCAATGATTTGGCATGTGCAGTAAATGATTCTCAGGCTATGTCAGATGCAAAGCTTTGGCATGCACGCTTTGGTCATCTTAATTTTGCTAGTATGCTACACCTCCAGAAATCTGAAATGGTGTCCTCTTTGCCCAAACTTGAGGCACCTGGAAAACATGTTTGTGAAGGCTATATTTTAGGCAAAATGTATCGTTCGTCCTTTCCAAAAGATGGTTCAGTTCGGGCTACTCAGAAATTACAGCTTGTATATATTGATGTCTGTGGTCGTATGCAGACACCTTCTTTTGGGAATTATCTTTACTTCGTGACTTTCATCGATGATTTTTCCAGGCATGCATGGGTATATCCATTGAAGGCAAAGTCTGAGGTGTTCATGTGCTGCAAACAGTTTTTGGTTTTGGCTGAAAATCTGTCAGCATGTAAAATGGGCACCCTCCATTCTGATCGAGGGGCGGAATATATGTCTTCTAATTTTAATTCATTTCTGGCTGAACGTGGGATAAAACACCAGTGTACAGTGCCATATACAACTCAACAAAATGGAGTTGCTGAACAAAAGAACAGGTCACTCATGGTGATGGCGAGGTGTATGGTCAAGAGTCAGGCTTTGCCACATAGTCTTTGGCTTGAGGCTATCATGTGTGCAGCATATGTATTGAATAGGTGTGCCACTAAAGCGCTGTAGTCTATCACTCCATATGAGGCTTGGCATGATCGCAAGCCATCTTTTGCTCATTTGCATGTTTTTGGTTGTTTGGCATATGCATTAGTGCCTGAACAACATTGTAGAAAATTGGATGATAAAGCAGTAAAATGTACTTTTGTTCGGTACAGTTTTGAAAGTAAAGGCTATCGTCTATATCATCCATAGATTAAACACATTCTGGTTAGCCCTGATGTTGTTTTTGTGGAAGATGATATTCAGACATTGCTTTCATGTACTAAGGAGACACCTGTTAGCTCCAAAGACATGTATGATACTTTGCTGCCTCTTTTTACAGGTGGACAGTCTAGTGCTGGTCCCAATGAGGCAAATTCTCAACCTTTGCAGGTTTCATGTGATGATGCAGATCATTCCATTTCTGATGCAGATTTAGATGATGCACTAGTTGATGAGAGAGCTGATATTGAGGAGGCAAAAACTATGCCAAAATGGATGGTGCACACTTTGCATGACAGCAAATTAGATGCACCTCTGCCATATCGTACTCCTTCAGGGTCTCATAGTGCCTCTTTTGCATTAGATTGCTATGCTATGGCTGCATCTAGTCTCTGTGATGAGAATGAGCCTATTTCGTTTGATGAAGCACAACATTTAGAAAATTGGATGGTTGCTATGCAATCTGAATATGATGCTATAATGAAGAATGGTACTTGGTCTTTATGTGACTTGCTTGTGGCAAGAAGGCCATCAGCACTAAGTGGGTATACAAGCTAAAGCGTAAACCAGATGGTAGGGTTGACACGTATAAGGCTAGGCTTGTTGTAAAGGGTTATGCACAGGAAAGAGGCATTGATTTTGATGAGATCTTTGCACCTACATGCCCTATGACTACTGTTCGGAGCATCTGTGCACTTGCAGCTCATCATGGTTGGAATGTACATTAGTTGGAGATTAAAACAACATTTCTGAATGGTGACTTGCATGAAGAAGTGTATGTTTTTCAGCCCCGTGGATTTGTGCAAAAAGGGCATGAGAACCATGTGTGCACGTTAAAGAAGGCATTATATGGTTTAAAGCACACGTGCTTGGTATGAGAAGGTACATGCCTACCTGAGTTGCACATGGTTTTGAGAACAGTCCAACTGAAAGCACCTTGTATGTTAAGCGTGTTCATGATGTGCTTCTGATCATTGTTGTCTATGTTGATGACATGCTGCTAACTGGTCCTATTGAGAAGCATATTGCTGATTTTAAGGCTGATTTGCATGCCTCATTTGAGATGTCTGATTTGGGGCATTTGCATCACTATTCGGGCATTCAATTTATGCAAGTTGATGGTGGAATAGCTTTGTGTCAAACGAAATATATTGACACATTATTGCAGCGTTTTGGCCTTGAAGACTATAAGCCTATTGCCACTCCTATGGAGAGAGGTTTTCGATTGAGTCTTCATGATGCTAGAGATGCATTTGATGCTGTTCTCTATTAGCAGGCTGTTGGATGCTTGATTTACTTATGCATTACTCGACCAGATATTCAGTTTGCTGTCTCATAGATGAGCAAGTTTATGCATTGCCCAGGAGTCAAGCATTGGCAGGCAGTTAATCGCATCTTTCGCTAATTATGTGGTATTCGGCTACTTGGGCTGTTTTATCCCAAGGGGGATCACTACCACCAGATTTGCATGCTTCTTCTGACTCTGATTGGGTTGGTTGCTATGACATTCGTGTGTCCACTAGTGGCTTTTGTTTCATGCTTGGTAGCTCGTGTATATCTTGGTTGAGCAAGAAGCAGCCTACTGTGGCCACTTCTAAAGTTGTGAGGCTGAGTATAGGGAAGTTTTCACAGCTATTGTTGAGTGTGTGTGACTCAGATGCCTTATGGCTGATTTGGGTGTTGGTCAGACTTCTGCCACCACCATCTTCATTGACAGTCAGAGCGCATTGGCAGTTGCGAGGAACCCTCTGTTCCATGATCGCACTAAGCACATTGAGGTGCATTATCACTATGTCAGAGAGAGGTTCTCTACGGGGGAGATCACCTTGGCATATGTGCCCACACAGGAGAACATTGCAGACCTTTTCAGGAAGGCTCTGCCTAGGGAGAAGTTTGAAGCTTTCCGCAAAGCTTTAGGCTTACTTCCTTTTGTGGAGTGATTTCCACATAGCTTGGCACTTCTTTATACATGAGTGCCAACTCCTTGTTCAGCGCATCACTCCTAGGGGGGATTTGTTGATATATTTATGGCTCATTTGAGTCTCCTAGGGGGGACTCAGATGCCTTATGGCTGATTTGGGTGTTGGTCAGACTTCTGCCACCACCATCTTCATTGACAGTCAGAGCGCATTGGCCGTTGCGAGGAACCCTATGTTCCATGATCGCACTAAGCACATTGAGGTGCATATCACTATGTCAGGGAGAGGTTCTCTGCGAGGGAGATCACCTTGGCATATGTGCCCACACAGGAGAACATTGCAGACCTTTTCAGGAAGGCTCTGCCTAGGAATAAGTTTGAAGCTTTCCGCAAAGCTTTAGGCTTACTTCCTTTTGTGGAGTGATTTCCACATAGCTTGGCACTTCCTTATACATGAGTGCCAACTCCTTGTTCACCGCATCACTCCTAGGGGGGATTTGTTGATATATCTAGGTAGTGATGTGTGTGAACACACTAGGATTGTCAGGGCACTTTTTTCCCTCTTTAGGAGGTTTTTTTCCCCCGGCTTGTATATATGCCTATTGCCCTAATGGGCTACTTATCTTTGTACATTCTCTAGTAATACATTCAGTATTGTGTGTTGTGCTCCAAGCTCTTTTTCTTCCTTATGCTATTCGCGTGCTTCTGTAGATGTCTAAGTCCAACATATGTGCTTGATGTCTTTCTCTTTGAGGTCGTTCATTTTCGAATCCTGATCGATCTCTACCCCTAGTGTTTGCAAACTTACTTCAGGTCTCTCTCTTGTGCGTTCTCATTGGGCTTCATGAGCTTGAGATGATCCTGCTCCTTGGAGGCCATGGGAAACATTGGATCTTGGTGGAGGGAAAATCAATTCACTTCTCCAAGTATATGCATGTCTATCATGTTTTGTTACCAAGAACATTCTTCCCGAGGTGTTATCCAAATAGACAACTTTGCCTGGTGTCTCTGGATCCTTGTACTTGTAGATGATGACTATGCCCAATTGGCTTGGTTGATCTGGTTTGAATCTCCAAAAGGCTTCCTCTCTTTCTCTATTCAAGAATAGTCCTATGCTTTTATTATCTTGAGGGATCCACTCTCGAGTGATCACTCTAGTCAAAACTGACTTACCTCTAGGAGTCTTGGGTTCTTGTCCTACATCTCCTTGCTCTAGGTCTCCTATCTCATTCTCAAGAATGATGTTCCCAAATTCATCTATCCTATCTGGTAGGTTGGTGACCACATACATGGTTCCTTCCTTATCAATGTATGAACCCTCTTCAAACTTGACTATTGGATATTCAAGTCCAAAGGGTTGATCTGGATTTTTGAGTTGGACCACTGATCGCCTCAAGCCATCCTAATAGATGCAAGCACCTAATTGGTTGGTCTGAATATATTCCAACTGTGTCTTGTAGGGACCTTCTAGTGTTTGTAGATAGGCAATTCTTGAGCCACCTGCACGTTTCCCCATGCTAAAAGACATTTTTGAGTCACTTGTGTTAGAGCTTACTTAGTATGTAAGGATAACCACTTAGTTGTTGTGCCCAAGACTTAGCTGTGTGGTTGACACTAGCCTCAAAAGATCTATTGCTTTGTCTATCCTTGCCTAGGTGTCTACCAGATCTCAGGTTCATAAGCTTTGGTTAAGAGTCCAAAATTTCCCCTTGGTATGGTTCAAAATCCTTTGAAGTCCCCTAGGTTTCCTAGTCCCACTTGAGGGTCAACTTCAAATTATCCTATCTAAAAGTCAATGCATTATTCTTATAAAAAATAGTTGAGGCCATGTAGGATTCGAAACGAGCTTTCCAACGAGCTATAGAGCTAAAAAAATGGACTTTTGAAGAAAAAGTTATGTCAAATCAGGCTCCTGGGGGTCAAAACAGGCAAATAGGACCTTTAGTAGAAAAATCACGATTTTGTGTGAAAATCGTGATTTTGGAGGTCTGAAAATCGTGATGGTGAACCCTTATGAAAATCACAATTTTGAGGGATCATGAAAATCGCGATGCCGAGCAATCGTAAAAATCACGATTTTGTGAAATCATGAAAATCGAAATCTCGACTTTGAGCAATCCCCAAAAAACGCGATTTTGATTGAAAATCGTCAAAAACATGATTTTGAATGAAAATCGTGTTTTTGGCTTGAAAATCACAATTTTGAGAATGACAAAAAAATCGCGACTTTGATTGAAAATCGTGTTTTCCCAAAATCGTGTTTTTGAAAATCGTGTTGTGAAAATCGCGATTTTGTACCTTAGTAAAAATCGTGTTTTCTGAAAATCGTGAAATTCGTGATTTTGGCTGAAAATCGTGATTTGTGAAAATCACAATTTTGAGCCAACTTAAAATCATGTTTTCTCAAAATCGTGTTTTTGACATGAAAATCGCGATTTTGGATGAAAATCGTGATTTTGGATGAAAATCGTGATTTTTTGAAAAACGCGATTTTGGAGCCAACAAAGAATCGTGTTTTTTTCCAAAATCGTATTTTTGGCTGAAAATCATGATTTGTGAAAATCGCGATTTTGAGCCCACTGAAAGTCGTGTTTTTACCTGAGAATCATGATTTTGGCTAAAAATCATGTTTCTTGAGAATCTTAGAGAATCGCGATTTTGAGCACAACTAGAGAATCGCGATTCTGAGAGAGAGAGAGAGAGAGAGAGAGAGAGAGAGAGAGAGAGAGAGAGAGAGAGAGAGAGAGAGAGAGAGAGAGAGAGAGAGAGAGAGAGAGAGAGAGAGAGAGAGAGAGAGAGAGAGAGAGAGAGAGAGAGAGAGAGAGAGAGAGAGAGAGAGAGAGAGAGAGAGAGAGAGAGAGAGAGAGAGAAAGAGAGAGAGAAGAGAAAGGAAGATACACATTAATTTACACATGCATACATACACACATACATGTACACACATGCATGCTTACATACACACACCTATGCACACATGCATGCTTACATACACACACACATATACACATATGCATGCATACACACACACACACATAAATTTACACACATGCATACATACACACACATGCATACACACATACATACACACACATATATACACATATGCATACATACACATACACACACACATATACACACATACATACACACACACATATATACACACATATACACACATGCATGCATACATACACACACATATACCGGCATGCATGCATACACACAAATATACACACATGCATACATACACACATATACACACATGCATGTATATATACATACACATGTATACACATGCATACACATACACACACATACACATACATGCATGCATACATACACACACGTACACACTCATGCACACACATGCATGCCTACATACACACACATACACATACACACACATACACATACACACACATGTATACACATGTATACATACACACACACCCATGTACACATGCATACATACACACACATATATACACACATGCATACATACACACATATAATCCTATTTTTATTTTGAAGTTTTTTTTACATCAAATATATAAAAATAGGATTAGGGTTTTAGGGTTAAATCTTTAAGATTAGGGTTTTAGGGTTTTAACACCTACATAACATATATGCACACATACACATGCACATATAGAAATCCATGTATTTACTCATGTATACAGAAATATACATATTTTAGGTCTAGATATTTAAGATTAGGGTTTTAGGGTTTAGTATTTCAGATTTAAGTCTAAGTCTTTCTGATTAGGGTTTTAGGATTTTAATACGTAGATAACATATATACACAAACACACATATACATATAATACATACATACATGTAGATACACATGCATACAAAAATATACATATTTTAGATTTAAATCTTTAAGATTAGGGTTTTAGGGTTATAACACCTACATAACATATATGCACACATACACATACACATGTAATACATATATACATGTATATACACATGTATATAGAAATATACATATTTTAGGTCTAGATATTTAAGATTAGGGTTTTAGGGTTTAGTATTTCAGATTTAAGTCTAAGTCTTTCTGATTAGGGTTTTAGGATTTTAATACGTAGATAACATATATACACAAACACACATATACATATAATACATACATACATGTAGATACACATGCATACAAAAATATACATATATTAGATTTAAATCTTTAAGATTAGGGTTTTAGGGTTATAACACCTACATAACATATATGCACACATACACACATACACATACACATGTAATACATATATACATGTATATACACATGTATATAGAAATATACAAATTTTAGGTCTAGATATTTAAGATTAGGGTTTTAGGGTTTAGTATTTCAGATTTAAGTCTAAGTCTTTCTGATTAGGGTTTTAGGATTTTAATACGTAGATAACATATATACACAAGCACACATATACATATAATACATACATACATGTAGATACACATGCATACAAAAATATACATATTTTAGATTTAAATCTTTAAGATTAGGGTTTTAGGGTTATAACACCTACATAACATATATGCACACATACACATACACATGTAATACATTTCTATATACACATGTATATAGAAATATACATATTTTAGGTCTAGATATTTAAGACTAGGGTTTTAGGGTTTAGTATTTCAGATTTAAGTCTAAGTCTTTCTGATTAGGGTTTTAGGATTTTAATACGTAGATAACATATATACACAAGCACACATATACATCTTTAAGATTAGGGTTTAAGGGTTATAACACCTACATAACATATATGCACACATACACATGCACATATAATACATATATACATGTATATACACATGTATACAGAAATATACATATTTTAGGTCTAGATATTTAAGATTAGGGTTTTAGGGTTTAGTATTTCAGTTTAAGTCTAAGTCTTCTGATTATGGTTTTAGGATTTTAATACGTAGATAACATATATACACAAACACACATATACATATAATACATACATACATGTAGATACACATGCATACAAAAATATACATATTTTAGATTTAAATCTTTAAGATTAGGTTTTATGGTTATAACACCTACATAAGATATATGCACACATACACATGCACATGTAATACATATATACATGTATATACACATGAATACAGAAATATACATATTTTAGGTCTACATATTTAAGATTAGGGTTTTAGGGTTTAGTATTTCAGATCTAGAATTTTAAGATTAGGGTTTTAATTAAATATATATTATTAAATATATAAAAATGGGATTAGGTAAGGAAAAAAAATCTGAATATATAAATAAATATATATATATAAAATAAGATAATTATATACATAAATAAATATAAAAAGAACTAGTGTCTTAAATAATTTAATATAATATTTATAGCTAAATATATACAATTAAATATAAAAAAATAGGATTAGGTAGGAAAAAAAATCTGAATATATAAGTAAATATATATATAAAATAAGATAATTATATACATAAATAAATATAAAAAGAACTAGTGTTTTAAATAATTTAATTAAATATATATAATTAAATATATAAAATTAAATATATAAAAATAATATTACGTAAGGAAAAAAAATCTGAATATATAAATAAATATATATATAAAATAAGATAATTATATACATAAATAAATATAAAAAGAACTAGTGTTTTAAATAATTTAATTAAATATTTATAATTAAATATATAAAAATAGGATTACGTAAGAAAAAAAATCTGAATATATAAATAAATATATATATAAGGTAGGATAATTATATAGATAATAAAATATGATAAGAACTAGTATTTTAAATAAATAAATGAAATATATATGATTAAATCTATAAAAATAGGTTTAAATTTAATCATTTTAAATAGAGTGAATATATATACAATACACAAACACACATACTTATATACCTATCTATATTCACATATGTATACATATACACATATATATACACATGCATACATATATATACATGTTTTAGTTCTAGGTCATTTGGATTAGGGTTTTAGTGTTTTAACACGTACATAACATATATACACACATACACATACACATATAATACATATATACATGTATATACACATGTGTATAGAAATATACATAATTTAGGTCTAGATCTTTAAAATTAGGGTTTTAGGGTTTAGGCATACATATAACTTAATTAAGAGGAAAAAATCTGAATTAATAAATAAATATATATATATATAAAATAGGATCAATCAAGAAAAAAATCTGAATATATAGATAAAATAGGATAGCTATATAGATTAGGGTTTTAAAACTAGGGTTTTAAGTTTTTTTAGGTATTTGAGTATTTAGGTCTTTAAGAGTTAGATTTTTAGGTTTAATAAAAAAACAAATGTTCTAAAATGTTCTAAAATGTCCATATTGTAGTAGATGGCTTCTTTGGATCCTGAAGAGAGAATGGCATGTCCTTGCACACAGTGCAAGTATCAAATTTATCGGAAACGACAGATTTGTACTGCACATGTTAGAGAGTATGGATCCTTTGATAAGAGTCGACTGGAAAACCTACGCTATCATTCGCATGGTCCCCCAGGTGAGCAGATGGACCCAAACAACATTGCACCGGTAACCTCTCGTGGACAAAAGAGAGCAAAAAAGGACTTAGACGTAGAAGCAAGCACTAATAATATTACACAGAATGAACATATGGAAGAGATGCTTGAAGCATTTTATGAGATGGACGAAGAGCATGATGGTGAAGAAGTTGTCGAGAGTTTCATGGACACAATAGAAATTCCACGATCAGAAGTTAATGAAGAATATGAAAACATGTGAAGATTAGCTCGTTTACCACTTTACAATGGAGCAAAGATATCTGTACTACGTGCTTCACTTGCGATGCTCAATCTGCAATCCATTTATGGATGGTCAGATAGTAGTGTCACTGAATTGTTCAGGTAAGTGGAGAACAAATTCGCTTTCATTGTTGTATCACAATAACTTCATTTACTAATATCATTTTAATTGCTTATTGCAGGCTTCTTAAAGATCAAATTTTGCCAGAGGGCAATGACATGCCTCCAACACGTGGAGATGCGAAAAAACTTTTACAGTCCATTGGAATGGATTATACTAAAATTCATGCTTGTCCGAATGATTGCATTCTCTTTCGGAATGAGTATGAGCATCTCCACGTATGTCCAAAGTGTGGAGCAAATAGATTTAGAGAAGATGTTATAGGCGAAGCAATCCCCGCAAAGGTTCTTTGCCACTTTCCTATCATTCCACGAATTAAGAACATGTTTAGATGCAAATCTATAGCTGAGTTAATGTCATGGCATACAAAGAGCAGGTCTACAGATAATGTAATGTGAGTGCCAGCTGACTCTGATGCTTGGAAGCACATAGATAGTAAGTGGTTTGCTAGTGAGCCTCGGTCCATACGTCTAGGCCTAGCTATGGATGGAGTGAATCCATTTGGATTATGCAGTTCTTCATGGAGCACATGGCCTGTATGTTTGGTCAATTATAATATCCCACCATGGTTGGCCACAAACAAAGGTCATTTATTATTAGCTCTTATTGTACCAGGTAAGTATAAGGTAAAAAACATGGATGTATATCTTGCACCACTTGTGGAAGAACTGCGCATTTTATGGGATGGGATCACTGTGCGTGACATGTCTCAACCTATAAGAAGACGAGACGTGCGAGTGCAAGTTATACTTATGTGGACAATGCATGATTGGCCTGGTTGGTGAATGTTCAGGTTTATCGATTTCGGGTTACCATGCTTGTCCTTTATGCGGACCACGACTTGAAGCACGCTATTCCAAAGCACTACGTAAAAACTGTCTATGAAGGACATCATAGATATTTGCCTGATGGGCATGTTTTACGTGAAGGACAAATTGGTCGACAAGCGCAACATCAAATGAAAGCTAGCGATTGGAAACAACTGTGGGATTCAGAAAATCCATTTGCTGGCATGAAACGGCTGTCCATTTTTCATGAACTCCCTTATTGGAGTGAATTGGTGATCAATCATTTGGTAGAACCGATGCATATTTTCAAGAATGTGGGAGAGATGCTTCGGAAAACTTTGATCGGAAAGAAAGAAAGCAAAGCACAAAGGGACGACTTAGAAGAGCGAGGTCGTATGCGAGAGTTGTGGGCAATTACTAAGCCCAACGGAACAGTATCGTTACCAAGAGCTCCTTGGGTGCTTTGCAGGATGGAAGAGCAACAAGTGAAGAAAACAATTTCAGAGTTTCGTACACCTACTGGATGCATGAGATGTCTAAAGACTGCTTTCACACGAAACGACGATCTTGCAGGACTCAAGTCTCATGATTGGCACAAGGTTTTACAGTTTGTGCTCCTTGTAGCCCTAAAAGATTGTCTTTCAGAGGATGTACGAAAAACCATTTATAAAATTAGTTCTTTAGTACGGTGGATATCTTCTAAAGAGATAAATAGAGATAGCATAGAGAGTGCGAAACTCAATGCTATCGAGGCTGTTTATATGGTAGAGAAATACTTTCCCACAAGTATTCTCACTATTCAACTTCATTTACTGGTTCATGTAGTAGATGAAGTTGCAATAGCAGGAACTGTCCATAGTCGATGGATGTTCTTCTTAGAGCGCTTTATGAAGACATTAAAAGGGTTTGTTCGACAGAGAGCACGTCCAGAGGGTAGCATGGCAGAGGGATGGCTTGTACAAGAATCTCTTGTATTCATAACTGAGTTTCTACGTACATCGGATCCCGAAATGCCTCGCTTATGGAGTGATGATGAAGATGTTCGTCTCGTAGGCGATGAACCACAAGGTAAAGGATTGCAAAGAAAAATGGATGCAGCTTTCAGAGAGAAGGCAATGAAGTTTTGCATAGTTAACTCTGAGCCTATGCAAAAGTGGTTAGAAAGGTATGAACTTGCCAAGGAAACTAACGCAAAGGAAAGAGCTCAGTTTCGAAGAAATCGTTCCACTCGATTTTTGCCTCTTCCAGAAAATCTTCGACCTCTCCCACCTTTTCCAACGAGAAGATGGCTAGATGCAGCGGTTTCACAAGCAAAGGCAGCGGGTGAAGATATCTCTGAAGAAGAAGAAGAACTCACAAAAGGATGTGATAGGGAGTATATTAAATATGGTGCACTATGGTCTCATGGACGACACTTTCGAATTGCACGAATCGATCAAAACAGGTCTACTTTTGATAGTGGAGTGATGGTGAATTTCTTGCAAAAAAGTAGAGCGAGTGCATGAGATGATAATGCTCTAGAAGGCGAGTTAGATTATTGTGGTGTGATTCAAGACATCTTGAAACTATCTTTTAGAAAGTTTGATTACTTTGTTTTTGACGTGAAATGGTTCAAAGTAGTCACCTCTGGAAGAAACGCAACAGTGAGACGAGATAAGAGCGGTTTGCTTCAAGTCGACTCCACACGATTATGGACAGATGAAAGGGATACATTTGTACTTCCCGAACACTGTGAGCAAGTTGTTTTTATACCAGATTCAAAAGACCCAGAGCGGCTATTTGTTTTACAAGTCGCTCCACGTAGTAGACAAATTTTTGAAAACATAGATGTAGAAGAAAGTCCATCTCTAGTGGACCCAGAGATTCATTCGATAGTTGAGGAGGAAGAGATCATTGTTCGAGAAGAAGAGGTCATTGAAGAAGAGGTCATTGTTCGAGAAGACGAAGCAATAGACGATGATCAGGAGGAAACCAGCATAGCAAGCGATTTAGAAGCCATCAATATAGAGATAGATATTCTCGGTGCATTGGATCTTCAAGAGGATGCTAGAATAGAGGACTTTTGAATAAAACACTTGTACGTACTAATTTTTTTTTTTTGTTTATTCCCTATATTATTTTTCTTATCGCATGCTAATTATTTGAGTTCTTTTATTACAGAGCACGATGGGAGATAGTCCTCCAGTCACTCCACATTCCATGATAGAGGAGCAATTTTTGGAGTTCATCTCTTAGGTCCCTCCTGCGTATATGGCCGGTGCATCACAGTATTGGATCGCTCGTGGTAGCACTCCTCCCGCCCTCACTCCTAGCGGCCTTACTCCTGTCGGCCTCACTCCCGCTGGCCTCACTCCCGCCGGTGTCACTCCCGCCGGTGTCACTCCCACCGGTGTCACTCCTGCCGGTGTCACTCCTGCGGGTGGTGCTACTCCCGTAGGAGGTATGTCTCCTAGCTTTGTGACTCCACCACGACCATCTTTGCAGCCATCTCCTACTGGGTCTACTAGTAGACATGTGTGTTTGACACCTCAGCGCGATACAGGGTCTGGCCCGTCACGTAGATCGAGGTCACGCTCTGGAGCAGGAGGTTCTAGGAGTGGATCTACAGGTAGGTCTGGAGGCGGACTATTTGAAATTGTCATAGTAAGGGTCTTCCTAGGATCATCTCATAGACATTATTTTTCTCAAAGTCACATATAGCAAAGATATGTTCAAACTCGATACCACAAGTGGTTAGGGTTATCCCTTCGAGCAATTCTAGAGGTCATTCAAAATGTTCGTCTGCCATTTGAAGCTTCATTCTAGTTGTTCTTAATGTGGGTTTGCCCCATCGCCTCCACAAGGAGGTGGTCGCAATAGCAACACCAGCACCTGAATCTACGATTGCTTTAGTTGTGTAACCCTGGTAGGTGATTGTAAGATAGGTATTACCTTCTTAACCTTCGCTCATGTCTCCTATGTTATCGAGAGGTATCTCTGGAACTTTTTGCTTAGAGCCTGCTTTTGGCATATTGGAATCAAGTTCTGGAACCTGATCCTTCACATGATTCGATAGCTCAGGTTTTACTTTTAGCATCTCTTCTACGGTGAGATTACATTGAACCTTAGTGTTCTTCACGACATCAGTGTTTCTTGGAACCACTGAGTCTTCATGTCTTACCAATATTGTGGGAGCTCTGATCTGAAGAGACTTAGATTCCCATGGGCCTGTGA
The DNA here is from genome assembly GCA_020310875.1 of Ceratopteris richardii. NCBI lineage: Eukaryota > Viridiplantae > Streptophyta > Polypodiopsida > Polypodiales > Pteridaceae > Ceratopteris > Ceratopteris richardii. The sequence continues at coordinate 55,766,482 of CM035411.1, forward strand.
ATTGTGGCAACTCTTGCAAAGAATTAGATTCAAAATCTATTCTTTCCTCTTCTTGTTGCTCTGCTTGGTCTCCATAGATAGACGGGATGTCTTGGGGAAACTGATCATGAAGGTCATCAATCTCAGGAATAGGAGGGGGATTACCCTTCTCCATGGCCCATTTAACTTCTTGTATTTCTTGCAAGAACTCTTGAGAGTACTCTTGAGTTGAAAGAGGTGTTCCAACATTCATGGAATTATGAACATAAGCTTTCATCGGTGGAGAGCTTTCTCTCTCAACAATTGGTTGAGCCTGTGGAGGTAAAGAAACTTGTGGTTTGTTTACCAATTGCTCTAATCTTTCTAGTAAGCCCTGGAAATGCAAATCCAGTTTGACAGAGTGTTAGGCCACCGGATTGGCACAATGTAACTTTTATATTTTCATATACTGCACGCACCGAAAGGGCATAGCGAAGTGATGTAACTTTTTACCTACTAATGAAGAGACATTACGGGGCTCTCCGGTGGCAGAGAAACGGGATCGCCAGACTGTCTATCTGGGCAATTTGCGATCTGCTGGAGACGCCGTAGTGCAGATTTCAGATATTCTGAGTACTATTACTCTGTCTTTGTTGAATTACATTAATTTCTGATAACACAGTAATGTTATGTTGACATTAATGAGTCTAAGCGACGGTGATCATTAATTTATGCGTTAAAGAGTGTGTAAGGAATAACCAAAATACGAACAGTAATACGGTGTAAAAGAAGTTATACTAGATAGTAGCATACTGCTTAATTTGATAGTTAAGTTGGGAAAATCAGATAAAGGGCCTCTGCATTGTTAGACCCCTACCATCCCCAAGAACCCGAAGAGATTAAAAGTGGACGTGACGGAAGTCCCCTTTTAACACTGGCGTCGTCTGTGGGAACATGGCAATGGATTGAGAATAATCAGTAAAGTTAGAGCAGTGCGTAAGGCAAGCGGTGTAGAGGTGATATATGCCGGTTACTCGGTCCGTAGAGTCTTATCCGAAGTATAGAAGAGACCAGCATCCCTGGGTAGTTCCAAATCTATTAGGGATACCCCCAGGTGGTAGAAGTGCAGGCCATTTAAGCACAGTTGTCGAAGGATCGGAGCCAGTTAGCAGTGATTCTGTGCCAGTTCGATGACACATGATGAGATTCCGGTATATTTCGGTGTGATTCCGGTTCGTTCTGAAGAAGGTGCAGTGATTTTTGGGTGTACAGAGACATAGTGTGCAGCTCATCTGACGTTATCTGGTCAGGATTCGACTATTTCCGGTGATAAAGTTATGTTGCCAAGTGAGACCGTTTCCGGTGAAAAGATAACTTGGTGCGATGAAAGTTTGATAATTTTCGGGGGGAGTTCGATACCATTTAGTGGGAGTCTGAGTTTTCTGGTGATACTGCAGTACTACCTGGTGGATCTTTATCACGTTCACAACTATTCGGGGCAAGCTGGCCTACTCTTGATACTAAAATTGAGGACAGACTATTTGATTTGGAGATAAGTAAGAGATTCAACGCCATTTTCGAGCCGGAAGGTGAGCAGTCTGATAATACAGATTCCGAAGGACAAGAGAAACCCCCTCAAAACTCAGGGAACAATAACAATACCAATAATAGCACCATGAGTGGACAACAACAACAACAACAGTAGCAACAACAGCAACAACAACAGCAGCAACAACAACAGCCACATTCAATCATCCCACCTCGACCGGTTCCAACAGGGGTGACTTACACAAAGTTCGGTGGATTTTCGGGTGACGACCCTGATGCACATGTGCGCACCTTTGAGATCAGCTATGCAGTGCTGAACCATCCACCTGATCTGGCGTACAAGGCTATCATATTTCAGGCCACCTTAGTTAATGAAGCGGCTAGATGGTTGACTGAATATGATATTAATCATTTCGTTAACTATGATGCTGTGAGGGATGCATTTTTACAGAGGTTCCGATTGAAGAAGAATCCTGCCAAAATCTTCGACTATTTGCAGAACAATCGGCAAAAGCCGCACCAGACTGTTCAAGAATACGCAACATTGTTTAGAACTCACTTAAGACAACTGCCTCCGACACACGCTAATCTACCGGATGATGTTATAACCCAGTGGTTCATTAACAGTTTGACCCCACAGTTAAGGCAAATTATGATCATCCGCTGTGTGGGTGCTATAACAGTCGATGCTATTATTGCGATGGCCCTGCAACTAGAGCATAAAGTTGGGGGATTCACCGAAGACTTGGAGTGGCTGAAAGCCCGTAAGAACGTAACATATGATCCGGCTAAACAGATGTATTGCACCAAGTGCAAAAACAGATGTATTACATCTGGTTAAGGGCACCATGTGCCCTTAACCAGATGTATTGTGCCATCTGCAACACAATAGGACACTCAACGGAAAATTGCACGTATAATGCCAAGGTGCAGGGGCGAGCAGCTGTAAATGCCATCATACAGGAACCAGGTCAGCCAGGAGCCCATTACGTGCCACCACAAATGCGAAACAATCAGTCGCAAGTATATCGGAATTATAGGGGTCAGCGGAATACCAACTTCAATTCAAATCGATGGAAGGCAGGTACATCAGCGGAAGGTTCTCTTCCACCAGCTCGATGTCATTTTTGTGGTGAGATTGGCCACATTTGTAGGTTTTGCAAGGATGAAGCAGAGTACGACAAAAGGAAGAAGGAGCGACAAAATCCAATGACCAACATGGTCTATATTTCACTAGTTGAATCACAAGCAGCAGCGGTTCAAACCAGATCGGGTAAGCAGTTGCAACCCGCCACTGAGGTGTTCGAGCCTGGCATCCGCGAGCAGCAGCGAATGTATACAACGGCTAGTCAATGGACAACTAAAGAGCGAACTGTGTTTCCTGATCCAATTCCGGTAACACAGGTTCCCCTGCCTAAGGCAAGATCGAATGAATAAAATTCTGCCCCAGCAACAGTAGAATCATCATCATCAGATCGGTGAGAAGTACGATCCAAACAGATCAGGTATGGGATATCCTAGCTAAGGCTTCAATTACACTCCCTTTGGGACAGTTACTCGCCTTAGTGCCAGGTGTCAGGCAGCAATTTCAACAGCAGGTTAGTCCCGGATCTTCCTGTATTCCGGCGACTGCAACAATACAACCGGAAGCTGATTCTACAGTGGATCATTCAGTCCCGTTAATCACTATCTGGCATAAAAACCAAAAGATTACTCAAGTGCTAATTGATGGCGGTTCAGGAGTGAATATAGCAACGACAGCACTCTGCAAGCAATTGGGATGGACCCAAATTGAGCCTGTACAATTTTTTGTACGCATGGCAGACCAATCCCGAGTCCATCCGGTGGGGCTAGTACAGAATATTCCGATTACCTTGCAGGGTACCACGTTTAAAATGACTTTTGTAGTTCTCGAACTACTAGAATATAGCCTCGACTACAATCTACTTTTCGGTTAGCCATGGTTGAAACAAGCCAAAGTTGTACAGGATTGGTCCGCGCAGGAGTTAACTTTCAAAGATAATCACCGTACTGTAGATCTCCAGTCTGTCACAGACGAGTGGAGTCTGGCCGCTTGCACGGTGGTACCAGTGATCGGAGAAGCAGATGCAGATGATAGTGTCACTATGGATGGAGCCACCTTACATCAACTTTTGTAGTCAGCTGATGATCTGGTAAAATCTCGATAATTTTATGTACTGGAAGATCAGTTAGTAACATATAATTTGGGTGATGCGGTTAACCCACGACCAGTTAAGATTAAGGCAGGATTGTTAGAGACATTTCAAGATGATTTGATACGACTCCTGCGTGAGTTCTCCGATGTTTTGCTTGGGACTATCGAGATATGAAAGGTCTAGACCCGCGGATCTATCAACATCGGGTAGTGCTCAAACCAGAGGTGAAGCCAATCAAACAGTCTAGTTACCGAATGAACCACAATTATGCAGCACAGGTCAAAGTAGAACTTGATCGGTTATTGAAGGTGGGATTCATTGTACCAATCGAGCATGCTGAATGGATATCGTCGATACTGATTGTTCCGAAGAAAAATAAACAACTGTGCATCTGTGTTGATTTTTATCGGAAACTGAATGCGGCCACAGTACCGGATCCATTTCCTCTCCCCTTTTTGGACACAATGCTCGACAGGGTGGCAGGGCACGAGATGTATTCATTTCTGGATGGATACAGTGGCTATAATCACGTGAGGATGGCAGAACAGGACATACCTAAAACAGCTTTTATCACAAATTGGGGTGTTTATGCTTGTATGGTAATGTGGTTTGGGTTAAGGAATGCTCCAAGTACATTTCAACGATGTATGCAAGAAGTAAATTTTTGAACCCTACTTGACTACTTTTATGCAAGTATATTTGGACGACTTTTCCTTATTTGGTAAGATTGTGGCGCACCTGTATCATTTACGGTGCTGCTTTGAGAAATGTCGCGAATATCGACTATGTTTGAATCCGACAAAATCTGTTTTCGAGGTCTCTTGTGGCAAACTACTCGGACATATTATCTCTACACAAGGGATACAAGTTGATCCGGATAAAGTCGCAACCGTGTTGGAGGCACCAGTTCCCACAACACCGAAAGAAGTTATGCGCTTTTTGGGCCAAATACGATGGCATGGCAGACATTTATGGTGGTTAGCTCATTTAGCCACACCGCTCAATCGGCTTATGACTAGCGCTCCACGGCAGTACGAATGGACTCCAGAGTGCCAAAATGCATTTGATCGTTTAAAAGTTTTATTGACGTAGGCCCCAATTTTGCAACCACTTGATTGGGACCATCCGTTCCATGTCTTTGTGGATGCATCGGACATAGCTATTGGTAGTGTACTCATGCAGCAAACTGACAAATGGTTTCGGCCTATATATTATGCAAGTCGCCAATTAACCCCTGCTGAAAGAAACTATTCAGTGACTGAAAGAGAATGTCTCGGGTTGGTGTACTCTGTGAAGAAGTTCCGCCATTATTTGTTAGGCCGAAAGTTCACCTTCCACGTAGATCATGCCGCACTTGTGTATTTGGTCCGGTAGCAACATTTAGGTGGTCGCTTGGCTCGATGGGTTTTATTATTACAGGAGTTTGACTATGAAGTTATTCATCAACCTGGTACAACACATGCCTTGGCGGATTTTCTATCTCGGTTGGATTCCGGTGAAGCTCCGGTGGGGGTTGATGACACTAGACCGACAATTTATGTTACTGAGCCAACTAGTGCGGAATCTACAGACCCTCTTGTTACTCCTACATACTACGATACATTACTAACTTTTCTAACTGCCGGGTGTCTTCCTCCTCATACCCCTCTTGCTCTGCGTCCGAAATTTGTGGTTTACAGTCGAAGATTCCGATTGATCGTAGGTCAACTGTACTACATGGATCATACTGGTGTTTTACTTCGATGTATTCCTCCCCATGAAGCAGAATCGGTTATTGCTATGGCTCATGCATTACCTTCGGGCGAACATTTTGCAGCTGATCTTACTCACCGTAAAATTCTGCAAAGTGGGCTTTGGTGGCCTACAATGTATAAAGATGTGACTTAGTTAGTGCAGTAGTGCGATACCTGTCAACGGTCTGGACAGCCATTACATTGGCACTTCTTTCCCCTTCAACCTGTATTACCTCTGGAACCCTTCCACAAGTGGGGTCTAGATTTTATCGGTCCAATAACACCCCCAGCTATTCTCACCAACAGCCGCTATATCTTGACTTGTACCGATTATGCCACTTGGTGGGCGGAAGCTTGAGCTTTGCGGTCTGCCACAACTGTTTCGGTGGCTAAGTGTTTAATGAAGGATGTCTTCTTGCGTTATGGATTACCTCTGGAGCTTGTGACGGACCAAGGAACACATTTTGCCAACAATTTAATGCAAGTACTAACTCAGGCTTTTCAAATTGTACATAAATTCAGCTCACCGTACTATCCACGTGCTAATGGTTTGGCTGAAAGCACCAATAAGCCTCTGTTGAATATGCTCCGCAAATTGCTTTTGGAATGTCCGAAACGATGGGACCAGTTACTACTTGCCGTTTTGTGGGCTTACCGGACTACGTAGAAGGTCGCTACTGGGATGACTCCGTTCAAGTTAGCTTATGGATTGGAAGCTATTGCGCCGATGGAAGTAGTAGTCCCAAGTCTACGCGTTGCTTTAGCTCAGAAATTGCTACCGGAAGAATCCTTGCCATTTCGGTTGGATATGCTCAGGTCATTGGATGAACAGTGCTGCGAAAGTTTTCTGATCTCCAAGAAGTGCAGCTTCGGCAAGCCCGTACTCATGATCGTTTTCTCAAGACCCCTGTGTTTACGGTGGGCCAACTTGTATTATTTTATAATGCTAAAGCAAATCGATCTCCTGGAAAATTTAAATTACGGTGGTTTGGTCCATACCGGATTACTGACCAAGTGGGACCCGCAACTTTTTGGTTGGTCACCTTAACCGGAGTTCCCCTCCCAAAAGTGGTTAATGGTTCAAAGCTACGCCCATATTACCAACAGCCTAATCACCGCTGACGTGTTCCTTGTTTTTTTTGCATGTTACTTATTTTCTGTTTATCTTCATATTTCGGTTGATCACTGACCATAATCTCCTCGTTATGGTATCTCAATATGATTAATCGCCACCTTGTGTTATTGTTTCTATTACTGCATGCATGACGTAATTATGAAGGGTATCATTTCAATACCGCGCGACGATTAGGGTTTTTGATCGCTTCATGATGTCCGTGTGTCTACTTAATCTTGTTTCTTTTACTTCTAATCATTATTGCGTTTGTGTGCGTGTGCGTGTTCGTTGTCGTCTGTATTCTTGTGCTTACTTGTGCGCGCCATGGAAGCTTTAGCGAATGTCGCTACTTTCCATGCAGGACTCACTCCTGAAGTAAGTGAGTACTTGCACATGCACGGTTTGTTGAATTTCACTGAATTGCCCTGGAATTTAGTGGAATATCAGCCATTCTATGCTCAAATCATTGTCACCATCGCTTCTACACCTGTTACAGAGCAATGTTGGCCCATAGCCTGTTTCCCGTCCCGCGTGGTTATCACTTTAGCTTCGTTTGCTGAAGCTTTCCGCCTCCCTATGGACGGATTGGAGAATGGTCCACTCTTCCTGTAGCCACCATGAAGGAGTTGTTTCCCCGGCGCTCATCTAATGAGTATGCCATTCTGTGTAGACCCGAACCAGAGCGCACTGCTCTGCAATTTTTAGTTGCTATTTTGAATTTGCAAAAGCGTACTTACGGTATCTCGCGCCCCTTCTATTCGATGATAGACATGGCTTCTCGCGAGTCTGTCAATTTTGCTTCTTTTTATTTCCGGCGCATTCACCGTGAATGTGTCGCGGTTATCAAACAGGTCAATAAGGGTGACATGCCACACTCTCGTCTACCCCATATCCTCACTTTTCTCTTTCCAGTAATCCAAGTTGCGCAACCGCCTCCAACCGCTCCCATCTTGTTCCATGAAGAATCTACTCAAGTGCTCGAGGACGCAGAGGATGATGATGAGGATCTCTTCCAACTTCTTCGCCGGAAACGCCGACGTATAAGCCCCTCTGAGAGCCAGGTGCAAGGATCAATGGCTAGCAATGAAGAAGAAGTCTTCCACGACACCGCTACATCCATTCATGCCGAATCTTCTGTCCCTTCTTCTCCAATCAAGCAGCAGGAACAAGGTGCTCCCACCGACGACTCTGAAGAAGTTTGTTCTCGGGAGAATTCTCGTCTGCAGAATCAAGACTCTGTGAAGGATATTGCTGCTGACATTTTAAATGACGTGCTTGCTATGATTGACGCCGTCATCCATAATGTTGAGGCATCAAAGCAGAATACCACCGGCCTCATTCTAATGCCAATTATTTCATCTCTTCCACCCATGAACACTGTTGAACCGGTTGTCTCCATTGCGCCTATTGTTCCAGACGTATCTGCTACTTCACCTTCTTCTCCCAATTACTCTCCACCACCCTCCCCTCATCTGTGCTCCGCTTCTACATCTCAACCCCTTCCTTCCCTTCTTCGTCTGACCCCGATGTTTCACGAACTAGAATCGATGGGTCGACTTTTGATCCAATTTCCTCAGCAATTACCTATGCAATTGAAGGTGGCGACCGAAAATATCCGACAAGAATTACAGCACAAAGTGGATGTCTTAGAAGCTGACATTGCTCCATTGCAAGAGGAGACTAATGTGGTGAAAGCGGAAAATCATGCCCTGCAGTTACAGATTCAGCAACTTCAAGATCAGCTCGCACAGAGGGATGCTTTGCTGGGTCAAAAGGATACCGAAATTACTACGCTGAAGCAGGAACTCATTGACAAGACAAATGCGATGACATCGTTAGGCAATGAACTTCATAGTACGCGTGAAGCCTATAGCATCTTAGAAGAAGCATCTCAATCTCTGGTCGCTAATGTGCTTAAAGTAGAAGCAGAGCTTCATACTACAACTGAAACATTGTTTAGGCGAGATCAAGAATTACAGGAAGAGCTTGGTAAATATCTCAAATTGAAGAAGGACCTGGAAGGTGTGTAGAAGGAAAGAGAAGCGTATTATAAAACAATGCAGTTTCAATCTGAAGAACTAGAACGCAGAGAAAAACGGTTGGGAGTTCAAGCCGACAGACTATCCAGAATAGATGGACAAATTCAAGATATGAGATTGAGCCACGATGCAGCCCTTGCCAATGACTTTTACTTACAAGAAGCATTTTTGCAGACCCAGACTGAAGTTTTGATGAGTCAGGTCATTGCGGCAAGTTCAGTCCGAACTGACGCATAGCTGGTGGAGCCCGAGACATTAAAGTTGACATTGGATTCATTGAAATAGAAAATATCTAGAACCTTCAAATTAGCAAGAACTATGTATATACAAGGCATTGTCGAGGAGCCTTAGTTTTCTTTTCTTTGCGGGTTTGAGTCCACCGTGCATGCCAGTGTTAGACCGTCGGATTGGCACAATGTAACTTTTATATTTTCATATAGTGCACGCACCGAAAGGGCATAGCGAAGTGAGGTAACTTTTTACCTACTAATGAAGAGACATTACGGGGCTCTTCGGTGGTAGAGAAACGGGATCGCCAGACTGTCTGTCTGGGCGATTTGCGATCTTGTGGAGACGTCGTAGTGCAGATTTCAGATATTCTGAGTACTGTTACTCTATCTTTGTTGAATTACATTAATTTTTGATAACATAGTAATGTTATGTTGACGTTAATCAGTCTAAGCGACGGTGATCATTAATTTATGCGTTAAAGACTGTGTAAGGAATAACCAAAATACAAACATTAATACGGTGTAAAAGAAGTTATACTAGACAGTAGCGTACTGCTTAATTTGATAGTTAAGTTGGGAAAATCAGATAAAGGGCCTCTGCATTGTCAGACCCCTACCATCCCCAAGAACCCGAAGAGATTAAAAGTGGACGTGACGGAAGTCCCCTTTTAACAAGAGTTTGTCTGATTGAACTTTTTACTAGTCTCAAGCATAGCTCGAGCTAGTTCTACCATTTTCATGCACATTTTCGTCCGTTCAAACTCTAAATCTGCTCTAGGGTAACTCTTTTCTAGGTTTGCAGCTGTTGGCCCTTCTTCAAGTCGAGCTTGGTAGGTCTTGAATATCATGTACAAGCCTTCTGGGATTGGATTTGCGAGAAGAGACCCTGGTTGTGGTCTATTTACAATGGGTGGTGGGATGGGATGAGGTGGTGTGGATGGAGTTTCGGCATGCAAGGGACTTTGAGATGCAATGTCTTCTATTTTTGTTTTTGCTTTTTTCAAGCTTTCTTCTAGTTTGCATAACTTTCTATTCCACTTGCGATTGGCCTTCTCTCTAGTATCCTTCCATGTTCTTGTTTTTCTCTCACTGGGCTATTCTGATTCACTTGACTCTGATTGTTCAGCCGGTTTATCCTGTTTCAATGCTTGTGCCCTAGTAACTGCCTGTATAGGAGCCACATTACTACTACCTTAACTTGAATCCGCCACTAAGCCTACCACATTAAGGGGTGTAACCTTGGGGACACTAGAGGGGTTTCTTGGCAAATCTCTTGGGATATGGTCTTTGCCACACTCAAGATAAAAGGCTTGTATTGTGATGTTTTGTCCTTGTCTCGAAGACGGTGGGTGGGGACAGTCATGAATGAGATGGTCACCGTGACATCTAAAACATGATCCTCCACGGGCTTGTGGTCTCATTTGTCTCAATTGGGGCCTAGGGTTAGGATTTGTGTACATGACATAATAAGCATGTGGACTACCTTCATTGAATTAGTCTAAACTATGAGCATGAGAGTCATTTTCTGGGCCCAATGGGGTTAGTGGCACCAATGCTCTATTAAGTTTCTCCTCTGTCACTGCATACTCAACTAGGATCACATTGGCAGGAGCTGGCGGTTGGTTTCTTAGGACTGATTGTGGCCTATATGGTGTCTAATATCATTGTTGTGGTCTATAATATGGCTGTTGGTATTGATTTTGATACCTACCTTGAGGATAAGGTTGCTGAAAATTTTGTCTGATTGCCTGCCTATTGTATGGACAATCTTGAGTTGTATGATTCGTGTATTTTCTCTCAATAGTACAATATGGGGAATTCCTTTCTCTTACCTTCTGGTTTAGCATTGGGAAAACGTTAGCCATGTGGTCGCCTCCGCAAGTATAACATCAATTCAATGAGGTGACTCCGCAAGTATAACATAAATTCAATGAGGTGACTCTTGGTGTTTGCCTATTTTGGACTCCTAGCTTTTTGACAACTTGCTCAACTTGCTCATGTATTTCCATGGAGGTTCTAGAGGTATGACTAGTAGAACTATCAAAATCTTTATAGATTTTGGACAGTCCTAACTGCTCACCCAAGTTGTCTTCTATGTCTATGCACATTCGCACACATTCTTCTATGGATCTAGGCTCTTTCATGTAGACATATAATCTTAAATTTGTGCTTAGTAAGCCATATAAAAATAAAGCCACTTGTTTGGCTGTTGTGGCTAACTCTAGAATAGGGCATTGTTCTATGTACTGTTTGAATCTTCTTCCTGCTAGTCACATTTTTTCTTGGGATGTCTGCTTGAAGCTATGGATCAAGGATGATGTATTATGCTTGATACCACTCTTGGAAAATTCAACAATGAATTGCTCTAGCACTTGACCTATATCGTGATAGTTGTGAGTGTTTAGGGGTTGAAACCAAGCTAAAGCAGTGCCCTTGAGAGTCAAACAAAATGCCTCAAACTAGGTGAACAAGTCCTCAATCTGTTCAGCTCTTAACACTTGTTTGAACTCCGCCACATGATCATAAGGATCTCCAGAACCATCAAAGTTATTTTTCATTGTCTTGACCACTTGAGAGGGTCTAAGGGTTCTTGGGAACTCTTGGGGTCTAGGCAACAGAAAATCATGTTCGGTTCTTTGATGCCTATGTTGTTGATATATTTAGGTAGTGACGTGTGTGAACACACTAGGACCGCCGAGGCACTTTTTTACCTCTTTAGGAGGTTTTTTTCCCCCGGCTTGTATATACGCCTATTGCCCTAATGGGCTACTTATCTTTGTACACTCTCTAGTAATACATTCAGTATTGTGTGTTGTGCTCCAAGCTTCTTCTTCTTCCTTGTGCTGTTTGCATGCTTCCGTAGACGTCTAACTCGAACAATTGATATGAGAGTAGGTCATCGCTTCAGCTAGGGCACCGTCGACACTACTCCATTTGCAGTCTCAAAATCGCACGAATTTTGGTGAGCATACTTAACGTGTTTTCAAGATCAAAACAATTTCGCCATGTGGTGCCAAAATCGCGATCTGAGCTCGTTTCAGCCTCTGAACGCACTATCACAGTGCTTGTGCAGGTTATTTCATCTTTTTGTGCCAAAGGTATAGACCAGTTTTTGTTTGCGAGTATAAGCATCTCGAAGTCTGCTACAGGTGTCGCGGAATTCATCTCGACGGTTTTGTTCAACTTTTTGAGATACAATCAATTTTTTGCATCAAGGTATTTTAGTCACTAGCCATGGCTGATGAGACATGTGTTGGTTGCAAAAGGACTGTGGAACATTGTGCATGGTGTCAAAAAACGTCCTATCACACCTGCAACTATTACAACTACAGGTACAGGTGCTGAAGGTGTCAAAGATGATGGTATTCTGCATATTCCTATTTGTGCTATGGTTTCGGCTGCACCTACTGCATAGCAGATTTGCTGGGATGGTAGAGATGCCTAGGCACATGCATTGATAGCTTTATCTGTCAAACGTGCCGTTATTCCTTACATTCGCTCTTGCAGAATAGCTAAGGATGCTTGGGATACACTTACCACATTGTACCAAGCTAGGAATGAGGCTCGTGTTGCTTACCTCCGAAAACAGTTGGAGAGTGAGCACATGAATGAAGGTGATTCTATGGATAGTTTCCTAACAAAGATCAAAGACTTGAAGGAACAATTGATTTTTGCTGATGAGGTTATACCAGATAGCGCATTCTGCAGACCGTTCTGAATGGTCTTCCTGATTCATATCAGAGTTTTGCTTCTACTCTTCGGTTGATGATGAAAGGCAATCCAAATGCCTTATCATTTGAGGAGTTAGTCTCTGTTCTGTTGCAGGAAGATCAGTCCAGGCAGAGCATGTCCATTATGCAAGTTGCAGATCAAGCTTTCTTGGCTAGTCAGAAGGGCAAAGGAAAATAGAGCTCTTCAACTAGTAAGCAGAAATCTGCTAATTCTACACATTTGAAGAAGGAAGATAAAGATGAGAAGAAATCAAAAAAGAAAAAATTGTTTTGTAAGTACTGTAAAGAGAATGATCATATCATAAAGAACTGTCCAAAACTGGTTGCTAAAGAGGCAAAGAAGAAAGAGGTTGGAATGGTTGTTGCAGAGGCCTCTACACCAAAAACAGAGTTTTCTAATCTTGTGCAGGAAGAAGAATGGGCGTTTACTACTATCTGCAGTCTTGACCCCTCTTCTCATGAGCAGTGCATGTCTGTAGTAGACTCAGATGTTTGGTATTTTGACAGTGGGCGACCAAACATATTACCTCGTAGCATAGTTTCCTCTCTTCACTCGAGCCTGCCTCTACAGGGAATACTGTTACATGCACCAACAACTCCTCTTATCCTGTTATGGGAGTTGGTAAGATCATTTTGACTATTGCTGATGGTAGTTCTTTCACTTTGTCAGATGCTTTATTTGTGCCAGGGATCAAGAAGAACCTCTTATGAGGTTCTGCATTAGCCAAGATTGGCTTGGTTGTGAAATTTATTGATGACAGGTGTACAGTTCATGATCTCTCAAATGGCGATGTGATTATTGCTTCTGACATTTTATGTCATGGGCTGTATAAGCTCATAGACTATGAAAGATTTGTCAATGATTTGGCATGTGCAGTAAATGATTCTCAGGCTATGTCAGATGCAAAGCTTTGGCATGCACGCTTTGGTCATCTTAATTTTGCTAGTTTGCTACGCCTCCAAAAATCTGAAATGGTGTCCTCTTTGCCCAAACTTGAGGCACCTGGAAAACATGTTTGTGAAGGCTATATTTTAGGCAAAATGTATCGTTCGTCCTTTCCAAAAGATGGTTCAGTTCGGGCTACTCAGAAATTACAGCTTGTATATATTGATGTCTGTGGTCGTATGCAGACACCTTCTTTTGGGAATTATCTTTACTTCGTGACTTTCATCGATGATTTTTCCAGGCATGCATGGGTATATCCATTGAAGGCAAAGTCTGAGGTGTTCATGTGCTGCAAACAGTTTTTGGTTTTGGCTGAAAATCTGTCAGCATGTTAAATGGGCACCCTCCATTTTGATCGAGGGGCGGAATATATGTCTTCTGATTTTAATTCATTTCTGGCTGAACGTGGGATAAAACACCAGTGTACAGTGCCATATACAACTCAACAAAATGGAGTTGCTGAACAAAAGAACAAGTCACTCATGGTGATGGCGAGGTGTATGGTCAAGAGTCAGGCTTTACCACATAGTTTTTGGCTTGAGGCTATCATGTGTGCAGCATATGTATTGAATAGGTGTGCCACTAAAGCGCTGCAGTCTATCACTCCATATGAGGCTTGGCATGATCGCAAGCCATATTTTGCTCATCTGCATGTTTTTGGTTGTTTGGCATATGCATTAGTGCCTGAACAACATTGTAGAAAATTGGATGATAAAGAAGTAAAATGTACTTTTGTTCAGTACAGTTTTGAAAGTAAAGGCTATCGTCTATATCATCCATAGATTAAACACATTCTGGTTAGCCTTGATGTTGTTTTTGTGGAAGATGCTATTCAGCCATTGCTTTCATGTACTAAGGAGACACCTGTTAGCTCCAAAGACATGTATGATACTTTGCTGCCTCTTTTTACAGGTGGACAGTCTAGTGCTGGTCCCAATGAGGCAAATTCTCAACCTTTGCAGGTTTCATGTGATGATGCAGATCATTCCATTTCTGATGCAAATTTAGATGATGCACTAGTTGATGAGAGAGCTGATATTGAGGAGGCAAAAACTATGCCAAAATGGATGGTGCACACTTTGCGTGACAGCAAATTAGATGCACCTCTGTCATATCGTACTCCTTCAGGCTCTCATAGTGCCTCTTTTGCATTAGATTGCTATGCTATGGCTGCATCTAGTCTTTGTGATGAGAATGAGCCTGTTTCGTTTGATGAAGCACAACATTTAGAAAATTGGATGGCTGCTATGCAATCTGAATATGATGCTATAATGAAGAATGGTACTTGGTCTTTATGTGACTTGCCTGTGGCAAGAAGGCCATCAGCACTAAGTGGGTATACAAGCTAAAGCGTAAACCAGATGGTAGGGTTGACACGTATAAGGCTAGGCTTGTTGTAAAGGGTTATGCACAGGAAACAGGCATTGATTTGGATGAGACTTTGCACCTACATGCCCTATGACTACTGTTTGGAGCATCTGTGCACTCATAATGGTTGGAATGTACATTAGTTGGAAATTAAAACAACATTTCTGAATGGTGACTTGCATGAAGAAGTGTATGTTTTTCAGCCCCGTGGATTTGTGCAAAAAGGGCATGAGAACCATGTGTGCACGTTAAAGAAGGCATTATATGGTTTAAAGCACACGTGCTTGGTATGAGAAGGTACATGCCTACCTGATTGCACATGGTTTTGAGAACAGTCCAACTGAAAGCACCTTATATGTTAAGCATGTTAATGATGTGCTTCTGATCATTGTTGTCTATGTTGATGACATGCTACTAACTGGTCCTATTGAGAAGCATATTGCTAATTTTAAGGCTGATTTTCATGCCTCATTTGAGATGTCTGATTTGGGGCATTTGCATCACTATTCGGGCATTCAATTTATGCAAGTTGATGGTGGAATAACTTTGTGTCAAACGAAATATATTGACACATTATTGCAGCGTTTTGGCCTTGAAGACTATAAGCCTATTGCCACTCCTATGGAGAGAGGTTTTCGATTGAGTCTTCATGATGCTAGAGATGCATTTGATGCTGTTCTCTATTAGCAGGCTGTTGGATGCTTGATTTACTTATGCATTACTCGACCAGATATTCAGTTTGCTGTCTCACAGATGAGCAGGTTTATGCATTGCCCAAGAGTCAAGCATTGGCAGGCAGTTAAGCGCATCTTTCGCTAATTATGTGGTATTCGGCTACTTGGGCTGTTTTATCCCAAGGGGGATCACTACCACCAGATTTGCATGCTTCTTCTGACTCTGATTGGGTTGGTTGCTATGACATTCGTGTGTCCACTAGTGGCTTTTGTTTCATGCTTGGTAGCTCGTGTATATCTTGGTTGAGCAAGAAGCAGCCTACTGTGGCCACTTCTAAAGTTGTGGGGCTGAGTATAGGGAAGTTTTCACAGCGATTGTTGAGTGTGTGTGACTCAAATGCCTTATGGCTGATTTGGGTGTTGGTCAGACTTCTGCCACCACCATCTTCATTGACAGTCAGAGCGCATTGGCTGTTGCGAGGAACCCTGTGTTCCATGATCGCACTAAGCACATTGAGGTGCATTATCACTATGTCAGGGAGAGGTTCTCTGCGGGGGAGATCACCTTGGCATATGTGCCCACACAGGAGAACATTGCAGACCTTTTCAGGAAGGCTTTGCCTAGGGAGAAGTTTGAAGCTTTTCGCAAAGCTTTAGGCTTACTTCCTTTTGTGGAGTGATTTCCACATAGCTTGGCACTTCCTTATACATGAGTGCCAACTCCTTGTTCACCGCATCACTCCTAGGGGGGATTTGTTGATATATTTATGGCTCATTTGAGTCTCCTAGGGGGGACTCAGATGCCTTATGGCTGATTGGGGTGTTGGTCAGACTTCTGCCACCACCATCTTCATTGACAGTCAGAGCGCATTGGCCGTTGCAAGGAACCCTATGTTCCATGATCGCACTAAGCACACTGAGGTGCATATCACTATGTCAGGGAGAGGTTCTCTGCGAGGGAGATCACCTTGGCATATGTGCCCACACAGGAGAACATTGCAGACCTTTTCAGGAAGGCTCTGCTTAGGAATAAGTTTGAAGCTTTCCGCAAAACTTTAGGCTTACTTCCTTTTGTAGAGTGATTTCCACATAGCTTGGCACTTCCTTATACATGAGTGCCAACTCCTTGTTCACCGCATCACTCCTAGGGGGGATTTGTTGATATATTTAGGTAGTGATGTGTGTGAATACACTAGGATTGTTGGGGCACTTTTTTCCCTCTTTAGGAGGTTTTTTTCCCCCGGCTTGTATATATGCCTATTGCCCTAATGGGCTACTTATCTTTGTACATTCTCTAGTAATACATTCAGTATTGTGTGTTGTGCTCCAAGCTTCTTTTTCTTCCTTATGCTATTCGCGTGCTTCCGTAGATGTCTAAGTCCAACATATGTGCTTGATGTCTTTCTCTTTGAGGTCGTTCATTTTCGAATCCTGATCGATCTCTACCCCTAGTGTTTGCAAACTTACTTCAGGTCTCTCTCTTGTGCGTTCTCATTGGGCTTCATGAGCTTGAGATGATCCTGCTCCTTGGAGGCCATTGGAAACATTGGATCTTGGTGGAGGGAAAATCAATTCACTTCTCCAAGTATATGCATGTCTATCATGTTCTGTTACCAAGAACATTCTTCCCGAGGTGTTATCCAAATAGACAAGTTTGCCTGGTGTCTCTGGATCCTTGAACTTGTAGATGATGACTATGCCCAATTGGCTTGGTTGATCTGGTTTGAATCTCCAAAAGGCTTCCTCTCTTTCTCTATTCAAGAATAGTCCTATGCTTTTATTATCTTGAGGGATCCACTCTGGAGTGATCACTCTGGTCAAAACTGACTTACCTCTAGGAGTCTTGGGTTCTTGTCCTACATCTCCTGGCTCTAGGTCTCCTATCTCATTCTCAAGAATGATGTTCCCAAATTCATCTATCCTATCTGGTAGGTTGGTGACCACATACATGGTTCCTTCCTTATCAATGTATGAGCCCTCTTCAAACTTGACTACTGGATATTCAAGTCCAAAGGGTTGATCTGGATTTTTGAGTTGGACCACTGATCGCCTCAAGCCATCCTAATAGATGCAAGCACCTAATTGGTTGGTCTGAATATATTCCAACTGTGTCTTGTAGGGACCTTCTAGTGTTTGTAGATAGGCAATTCTTGAGCTACCTGCAGGTTTCCCCATGCTAAAAGACATTTTTGAGTCACTTGTGTTAGATCTTACTTAGTATGTAAGGATAACCACTTAGTTGTTGTGCCCAAGACTTAGCTGTGTGGTTGACACTAGCCTCAAAAGATCTATTGCTTTGTCTATCCTTGCCTAGGTGTCTACCAGATCTCAGGTTCATAAGCTTTGGTTAAGAGTCCAAAATTTCCCCTTGGTATGGTTCGAAATCCTTTGGAGTCCCCTAGGTTTCCTAGTCCCACTTGAGGGTCAACTTCAAATTATCCTATCTAAAAGTCAATGCATTATTCTTATAAAAAATAGTTGAGGCCATGTAGGATTCGAAATGAGCTTTCCAACGAGCTATAGAGCTAAAAAAATGGACTTTTGAAGAAAAAGTTATGTCAAATCAGGCTCCTAGGGATCAAAACAGGCAAATAGGACCTTTAGTAGAAAAATCACGATTTTGTGTGAAAATCGTGATTTTGGAGGTCTGAAAATCGTGATGGTGAACCCTTATGAAAATCACGATTTTGAGGGATCATGAAAATCGCGATGCCGAGCAATCGTAAAAATCACGATTTTGTGAAATCATGAAAATCGAAATCTCGACTTTGAGCAATCCCCAAAAAATGCGATTTTGATTGAAAATCGTCAAAAACGTGATTTTGAATGAAAATCGTGTTTTTGGCCTAAAAATCACGATTTTGAGAATGACCAAAAAATCGCGACTTTGATTGAAAATCGTGTTTTCTCAAAATCGTGTTTTTGAAAATCGTGTTGTGAAAATCGCGATTTTGTACCTTAGTAAAAATCGTGTTTTCTGAAAATCGTGAAATTCCTGATTTTGTGTGAAAATCGTGATTTGTGAAAATCACAATTTTGAGCCAACTTAAAATCATGTTTTCTCAAAATCGTGTTTTTGACATGAAAATCGCGATTTTGGATGAAAATCGTGATTTTTTGAAAATCGCGATTTTGGAGCCAACAAAGAATCGTGTTTTTTTCCAAAATCGTATTTTTGGCTGAAAATCATGATTTGTGAAAATCCCAATTTTGAGCCCACTGAAAGTCGTGTTTTTACCTGAGAATCGTGATTTTGGCTAAAAATCATGTTTCTTGAGAATCTTAGAGAATCGCGATTTTGAGCACAACTAGAGAATCGCGATTCTGAGAATGACCTCAGAATCGTGTTCTTTTTAGAAAGCTTTTAGGTGGGAAATAGAAAATTGCATTTTTTTGGAAAAATTTGAATTTATGAAAATCACGATTTTCAGTGAGAATCATGTATTTTGGCACGAAATTCAAATTTCTGAGCGCCGAGCAATAGTGAGGTTCGTATGTACAGAAAATCATGAAAAAACACAGGTGCTTGCTGTTACTTGCGCTTCCTAACTCCTTCTCACACAATAATGCATGAAAAAGTGTATGAAAATGGTAAAAATGCACTAAAAAACAAGAAATTTCTATGAAGATGAAGATGAATGAAGATGGTGATGATGAAGATGAATAAGAAAAAATCAGAAAATGAACAAAAATGACTTGCTCTCCCTTGCACTTCCTAACTCCTTCTCACACAATAATGCACAAAGAATGGTAT
Source organism: Ceratopteris richardii (assembly GCA_020310875.1). Classification (NCBI taxonomy): domain Eukaryota; kingdom Viridiplantae; phylum Streptophyta; class Polypodiopsida; order Polypodiales; family Pteridaceae; genus Ceratopteris; species Ceratopteris richardii. The sequence goes on from CM035411.1 coordinate 55,785,754, forward strand.
GAAAATGGTGAAAATGCACTAAAAAACAAGAAATTTCTATCAAGTGCTTGCTCTCCCTTGCACTTCCTAGCTCCTTCTCACACAATAATGCATGAAAAATGGTATGAAAATGATGAAAATGCACTAAAAAACAAGAAATTTCTATGAAGATGAAGATGGTGATGATGAAGATAAAGAAAAGAAATCAGAAAATGAACAAAAATGACAGTTTTTTTACCTTCGAACATCGCAAATCTACGATCTTACCATCACAACGCTCGTCCTCAAAGCTCTCTCCCGACAATGGAACCAAAATTTGGTGTAGCTCAAGCATAAGCACCACCCCCTTTACTTGTCAATCTGCGGAGACTTGAGGACCGATATGAAGATCGTGAGCAATTGTGGTGAGCAAATGTGAGTGACAAGCACATACATGCACGCACACACACGCACATAAGGCAAGATCAAAGAGAGGAACAATGGAAGGACTTTGATTACAAAAGAAATCTATTACAAAGCTGAAATCTACAACAAGCTAACCTAAAAAATGACCTCTCTAGCTCTTTTTATAGTTTTTTGACTAGCTTTGGCCCTGTCCAGGCCTAGTGTTCGGCTTGGTTAAAAATTAGGTTCCATGGCTTATTTGAGGGCTCAAACGAAGTCTAAAAATTGTGAAAATTGGTAGGATGATACTTCTAATGCTCCTTAAGATCAAGGACTCCTTGGCTTGCACAAAATGGAGCTACAAAAAGGTGTAATGATATTTACAATGTTTTTTAGTGATGAAAATCACTATTTTATAGGGAGTTCTTCTGAAAAATTGACGTACACTTCTTGGAGCTCCTTACGTGCTCCTTCTTCTTGTGCTTTTATGCTTGTCCCTGACCTTGAGCTTCAACAATGTAAAATGGGCACCCTCCGTTTTGATCGAGGGGGGGGGGGGATATATGTCTTCTGATTTTAATGCATTTTTGGCTGAACGTGGGATAAAACACCAGCGTACAGTGACTTACCTTTTGTGACTTACCTTTTGGCAAGAAGGCCGTTGGTACTAAGTGGGTTTACAAGCTAAAGCATAAGCCTAATGGAATAGTGGAGAGGTATAAGGCTAGACTTGTTGCAAAGGGTTATGCATAGGAAAGAGGCATTAATTTTGATGAGAACTTTGCACCTACATGTGGTATGACTACTGTTCAGAGTATCTGTGCACTTGGAGCCCATCATGGTTGGAATGTACATCAGTTGGACATGAAGACTTCATTTGTGAATGGTGACTTGCATGAAGAAGTGTATGTTTTTCAACCCCGTGACTTTATGCAGAAAGGGCATGAAAACCAGGTGTGAAGGTTAAAGAAGGGATTATATGGTTTAAAGCAAGCACCATATGCTTGGTATGAGAAGATACATGCCTATCTGATTGCACATCATTTTGAGAATAGTCCAACTGAGAGCACCTTATATTTTAAGCATGCTAATGATGTGCTTCTGATCATTGTTGTCTATGTTGATGACATGCTGCTCATTGGTCCTATTGAGAAGCATATTGTTGATTTTAAGAATAATTTGCATGCCTCATTTCAGATGTCTAATCTGGGACATTTGCATCACTATTTGGGCATTTAGTTTATGCAAGTTGATGGTGGAATGGCTTTGTGTCAAACAAAATATATTGACACATTATTGCAGCATTTTGGCCTTGAAGACTGTAAGCCTATTGCCACTCCTATGGAGACAGGTTTACGAGTGAGTCTTCATGATGTTGGGGATGCATTTGATGCTGGGGATGCATTTGATGTTGTCCGCTATCAGCAAGCTATTGGATGCCTGATTTACTTATGCATTACTCGGCTAGATATTCAGTTTGCTGTCTCACAGATGAGCAGATTTATGCATTGCCCAAGTGTCAAGTATTGGCAAGCGGTTAAGCGCATCTTTCGCTACTTGAGTGGTACTCGGATACTTGGGTTGTTTTATCCCAAGGGGGAATCACTACCGCCATATTTGAATGCATTTTTTGATTGAGACTGGGCAGGTTTCTATGACACTCGTGTGTCCACTAGTGGCTTTTGCTTCATGCTTGGTAGCTCATGTATATCTTGGTAGCCTACTGTGGCCACTAATGTGTACCTAAAAGTTTAACCCTAGATTATAAGAAAGTTTTCTTGGGCTCTATGAACAAATTGATCACCCTATATCTACACGTTATATTCCTTACGTTTATAGTATTACATGTCCATTGTGACTTAGATTATCCTAAGATGCGTAAGAAAAGGCTTCGAATATGAGAGTAGAGTTGAACTATGATTTCCTCTTTCCAATGTAATCTCTCTCTCTCTCTGTCTCTCTCTCTCTCTCTCTCCTCTTTGCTAGTTATTTTCTTGAAGAAGCTAGATTAATGGGCTCATACATTTGAGTGCACTTATCTTTGTTCTATGAAATCATCCTATTAGGTTTTTGAGACAAACCAATGATTGTGTTATCTTCATATGGCTTTGAAAATCAGAGGATGACTTATAGAAGATCAATACATTTCTAACTACATTTTGAGTTCTGAAATCAATTAGAAAGAAAGTGCATGGCAAGTGCTTCAAAGCTTTTAATCAAGTGTTTAATATGCGTGGGGGACTTCAATATACAAATTTGGGATGAGGCTCCTTACTCAATCATTCAAGAAAATGGCGTTTGACTCAAAATCATTATCAATTTATTACATGTGCCGTTAAATCATATAATATAAATCGAAGGCACGTTAAAGCAAGCTAGAAAATGTACACTCATATGAAGTGATATAAGAAAGAAGATAGAATTGACCTAGAGAACAAAGATATTGCATGGGATTCAAGGAGTGTGTGCCCTAGAAATATGTTCGTACATAATAAGAAAATTCCTTTGTTCCTAATTTGTTGATGGCTTTCTAGGAGATCCTATCTCATTGCTTTCTGTAAAAGATCTTTATATCAAGAAATTCGGACATGCAGTCATAGAAATCTTGCCAATGGTGTACTATCTTTTATTTTAGTGTACTTGTTTGGGCATTCTCAATGGTTATAGTTTCGTGTGAGAAGCACTTATTTGGAAGTTTGTTGTCCAGTGTACATTTTGAAATTTGGAACCGTTTTTCTGAGGAGAGATACTGGATTGGTTCCATTATCCATAGTCCCATGTTTGATACTCATGCTATGAATCCTCAAATACTGGATTGGTTCCATTATCCATAGTCACATGTTTGATACTCATAGTCACATGTTTCTGAGGAGAGATACTGGACTGGTTCCATTATCCATAGTCGCATGTTTGATATATATCATGCTATACCTTCCACATTGTTCTTAACAGTCCTGTTTTTGGTGTATATGGTACCGTCCCGCAAAATGAGACTCTACGTTCCAAGCTCAGATGAGGATTTCTGTTTTCCCAATGGCGATCTTGCGTTTAATTATGGTCTTCATGCTAACACCAAGACAGTAGCCCTATTGATCGTGTTATTGCATACATCATGATCAACATTCGTTTTAAAGGCTCCAAATCATGGCTAACGTTTCAGATTGTGTGCTTGTGAAAGAATATTTCGCGCACTGTAGGTTTCATAATTAGCCGCATACATTGTAGTGATATTTAGCAAATTGCATGAACTCATGTTACAATCTGTTAATATTTTTATGCGTTTGAAATAGCTATGCGGTTGAGGATAGTGTGTGGAGGAACTGAAGGGGAACGAATGAACATCGAAGGGGAACGAATGAACATCGGAAGATTGTTGATTTGTTTTTACTTTGTTTAAATTCTTTGCTTCGCGTGTTACTGTGAGGAATGAAGTCTTGTACTTGTCCAGAATGTCGTGATGCCTTCTAATATTTAGCAGCAATTTGGGGTTTGCTTAGATACGGCTCAGTAATTTGAGGTTTGTGTAGATATGGTGGAAGCATACTCGGAGCACCTTTGCGCTATCGGTGTCAAATAAGACGGAGGTGAAGAACTCGACACAGAATCGCATTTATTGCCAATCCCTTCGATGGATGGTAAACAATCAATATCTATAGTTTCATAGGTCTGCCATGAAGCTCTTCTGAACTGCATTCTGACATGCCGTAGGTGCAACGGTAATTAGTGGTACTTTTAATTATCTACTCATGGGCATCATCGCCTTCGCCTGCACTGACGCAGGAAAGAGGCTTTGAGCGATGGACGTTGCAAGTTTCTTGGCAGAACGTCACCAAATCTCTGCACTTCTTGGATCTTTTATCTTTAGAGAAAGTATTTCTAGAGGCAAGTGCAGCGAAGATCTTGCTTAATGCAGGACATCATCTCCATCACGAAACAGAGAAAGATCGAACGCCTAGAGTGCCACGACACACAAGTAGAGAATTGTTATCATCAGGATTCAAGGGGTCGCCTTGACTGGGAGATTGGAAAGATACGATTTGGGGAGAGGAGCAGCATCTCCGACTCAAAAAGCTGATACGGGAGGTAGCTTGCATAAACGTCAAAGATAGGAAAGAGAAACACAGAGAAGCACGTACATGCTTTCTGTAATCGATTCTATGTTCTCGCGCAGCATCTCATCGCGCAAGCTTAAGCGATTTAATGCGGAACCCACTGATGACATATGCAAAAGCTCCAAATGCTCTTTGCTTGAGGGTGCAGCCTTCTCTCTCTCTGGTGCTTTTCTCTCTCTCTGGTGCATCAGAAGGAAACTCGACCTTTGCCCACTCCTGTACTCTACTCCATCCTTCAGTCGATCACACTCCTAGTTTTCTTGCTACTTAATTCGTTCTACAAGTAATCCGTATCCGCTATGCTCTCATCTGCCTGTACTACACGATACAATCTATGCTCGTTTAAACTCTCTTAGCTTGCTGCTGCATAGCTCCTACTTCCGCTGCCACTGGATTCGATATCCGTACGGTTTGCATGATTTAGCTATGTATGAGATCAATAAGTATGTATGCGGCATATTTGTTTGCGTGTCTCTTTGCAATTGCCAAAGTCGAGCTCTTTCTACTCCGATCGACTAGAGAGTCCAGGTTCATGGAGTGGCTGACCGGAAATCTTTTTATCCTGTTTCTTTATGATCACCCTCTTTTTGCATACTTTCTTGTCTGCGACAGCGGCAGATTTTTCGATCGTAGAGCTAGACAAATGAAGAACCTGACCATCGAGGCAGACGGGATCATTCTAACCGCTACTAACGAACTCTGCGCTAGTGAGTCCCTCGAGCATCTAGGCGACGGACTATTGGCACTGCCTGGAAATTTGCATAGCCGCGCCGGCTATATGTGTTTCGTGTTTGTGCGTGCGTGCGTGGGTGTGTGTGTTTCCCGATATCTGGGTGTGTGTGTTTTGCGATGTGTGCGTCCCGGACTCCCGGCTTGAACTTCTGAATGGAAGACTTTATAGCGCAGAGGGAGAGGTAGAGAGGGAGAGGAACTTCGTTTTCCAAAAAGAATATGTTCAGGCGATCGATAGTCGATTCCTTGAAAGTGAGATATGAAGAGCCCCGGAATGTGCGAATAAGTGAGAGGAACAAGGTGGTCCCTTGTCCTAGTTCTTTCCCTTTCTTCGCGCACCTAGTCTAGCTTTAGCACTATATAAGCACCAGTGAATTGTGTCAGAAGCGCTGAGACAGAATGTTGCGGCTACTAGCGTCCTTCTTCAGCCAAAATTTCCGCTGTGCGACTCCTCGGCATAGCTGAGCTGATTACAGTATTTCTGTTCCGCCGCAACAATAATTTAAGATGCCCATGCCAAGTCTCCTTGCAGAAGACCTCTGCCTCGGTTACAAACACCCAAGATCGATCAGCGTTGCAAGCGTCGCAGCCATCGACGGGAAAGAAAACAAAGCTTATGAGCTACGTACCAACGTTAAAGGAGAAGTGTTTTCAGACAGCTCTGTCGTCGCTAGAAGCGTGCCTCTGAGATTCCTAGATGCTCCATCTGACTTACGTGAATTGGAGGCATATCATAAAGCTCTGCAGGAGGAACGCGTGAAGATTAAAGCATTTGGGAGGGAGCTTCCCTTCTGCTTGCAACTTCTTGATGATGGTAATCCCACACCACCGCCCTTCCCCTCCGGCCTCTGTGCTTTCTTATGACTACGAAGACGTTCAATGTTTCTCACTGTCGGAGAAAACGAACCATCGCCTCACACCTGCACCCCTTGCGGACTGTAGAATTCTAGCGATTACTGTTCATATACAAGTTCGGAAAAGAAACTCATTCCATGATTTATCAGTACTGTGCACTAGTAGCATCTTAATTTGCATGTTCTGAGTAGCTGCGGATTGGCAAGGGCGAAGCTCCACGAGGTTTCTCATCTAGCATTCGAGAGTCCTATCAGAAAACGATTCATAAAAATCCAATCAAATACATCGAAAGAACATCTACAACAGTCTCCAGGTATTTTAAGTTGTCAGTACGGAATTTAGTACAGTGAATCACTTTCTGTTTAAACATACGGAAGTGATTAAAGGGCAAATTCCAAATTCAGAGACGAGGTCAATCCGTGATTGTGAGTGAAGCAAGGACAGAAATATATATAATCCGTGATTAATCTATAATGATGTAATCGAACTTATTAATTCATATACGAGAAGTTACGCCTCTCTCTGTGTGCCGTTGCGTCATCGTCTTCTCCACAATTTGAATCCCAAAAACGTAGTTTTTTTTTTTAAATGGAGGTTCGGCCGAGGCTTACTTCCCCGGACTTTAACTTTGAAATTGCAACTGTACAAGAAAGGGCATAGTACCCATGGGACTCTCCTTATTCCACAAGAACAGGGGTTTACAAGACTAGCCCTGCGGTAGTTGTGCCATCGTTTGACTAGCCCTGCGATAGTTGTGACCGCCGTTCAATCCCAAAAACGTAGTTGTTATGAAAACATAGAATTTGAGCCTGCTGGTCATTAATACCATGCTAGATCAGAATAACTTCAAGTGATACTTGTTTCCTTCAAGTTTGTGAATTGCCGAGTATTTTAATGCTTCTAATGCTTGCTGTACATGAAGCAGGACAGACTTTAGCTTACACTAAAACTCACGGGTTTAGTAGGTGTTCTATCCGTTTGCATTTGCACTGTTGGAACTTGGGACTTTCGTGCCAAGTAATCTGGTACGTTCGGATACAACTAGGCGCACTAAAGAAATTATACTTATTCGATTAATTGCGAGCTAAATGAATTAACATTGACAACCAACTGTCTACGCACCTATGTGTCTCTCCGACGAACGAGAGGATCCGGTGAAATATCTCCATCCATCTTCTCTACATTGATATAACTCCATGCATAGCGCAATGGGCTAACCAGAAAGTAAAGATCAGCGATGTATTTTCCGTGCTCCGAATTCAAAGAAACAAACGCTGCTGCTCTGTTTTGATGACAAGTTTTGCATTGAATGCACCTCTCCTCTAAAGCCAAGTAATGTAATGTTTCTCTGTTTGTTGTTGTGAAGCAGCCATTGAAGCTTCGAAGGGGCACCTGGAGGATAGGCTCTCCTGCAAGCTTAATGCTCCCCTTCATACTGAAGGAACTTCAACACGTCATGGGCTTGTGTGCGAGTATAATTCCTCAGTAAGAAAGGGTGTTAAAGAGCATCCCAGGATCAACGACATAAATCTCGACCTGAAGTGCTCTTGGGCATGCCCTAACTCATCTGCTCCAGCCGAATCTGGGGATCAACTAAGGGGAACTCCATGTGTGCCCGTCCATCAGACGAAATCGATTCTTAACGTTGCTGCATCAGGTTTATCCGCAAGGGTTCGTATCGATAAAACCCAAACCCACCCCCCCCCCCCCCCCCCCCCCCCCCTCGCCGGGGCCATATTTTCGTTTTAGCGACATATACGAGAGATCCAAACGAAAATAAAAGTACCCTAACTACTGCGTAGGGGAGAGTTCTTTCTGTTCTTCTCCGCATCGCCATGATGTTAAGCGTTATCTGAATAATCGACATTAGGGTTTGATTATCTCGTTCCGCCTCAAACTCTTAATCGCTTACGGAAGAATATCTTTCTCAGCAGGATGTAGAACCCTTCTCCGGCAGTCGTTTATTTGACGGGTGTGGCGCATTTACGGATCGCTCATTTCTTTGTCGCAAGGGGAATCAAACAGGACACCAGCTGGACTCCAACCACAGGATAAGCGCGGTAAACAGCTCGAGCTTCCAGCTTATGCGGAATCAGACTTCATGTTCGGGTATGCGCTATGATACTACGGGGAGACAATATCCGGGCGACGTCATGAACGCTGATATGAATTTGACAGAAATAGTAGGGAAGATCCTACAGCCGATGGACGCTAGCGGTACGGCCGACCGTGACCGTAAGCGCCATTGTGGTCGTCCAATTCAGACAGGCATGTCCTCAATGCCCTTCTCTGCTGCTAGTGCAAATATCAACAGTGCCGGGTATATATCAAGTTCAATCGCTGCCGCCAGTCTTTGTCCGCAGGACTATCATATAGGCACCATATCCGAAGAATTGGGAAACGCGAGTTGTCCATCAAGCAGTAACACCACGACGCTTCAACCTGGAGGAGCGATGGTTCGGAAGCCGAGGCGGTGCTGGTCGCCTGAACTTCACCAGCGGTTCCTGAATGCTCTACAGAATCTAGGAGGTTGCCAGGGTAAGTAGCAGAAGATTAAGTAGGTTCATCATCTTGTTACGTGGAGTGTAGCTGCATTGATACTAAGGAGGAGAGACAGGCATTGTACTTCAAAGATTCCTTCACGATTCTCATCCAGTGTAACGTCCTAGTAAGAAGCTTTTACAAAGCTTCTAAAACTGCATTTATTTGCTTCAATATGCCCATAAGGTCAGGTAACGGGTGCAAGATCCCGAATGATCAATGTGGGATTGTGATCTCTGCTAGCAAGCTGCTACACAGACTTCGATGGTACAAGCTGTTTGCTGTAGTTTTCATAACCTTCATTCACCGTTTGTTGCATAATAATAACAATTAATCATTTTCAACCAATACAAAATATTAGGGTTTTTTTCTTCCGACTCATGCTTGCTTGTCCGAACTTTCCATACGCGAAGGACGTAGTTGAATCAGTTTCACTTCCTATATTGTCGAATCTGATAAAACTTCATCTGATATTGTCGAACCTCCGACCATTATTTTGATATGCATGGAACTTCATTGCAGTTGCTACCCCGAAACAAATAAGGGAGCTCATGAATGTGGAAGGACTGACAAATGACGAAGTGAAGAGCCATCTTCAGGTCTGTTCTATAGAAATATTTGTGTCATAAAAAAATTACATGTTCCGGAAGATAATTATAATAAGCAGCCCTCATTATAATTAGGTTTTCAACTAATGTCCTTTTGCAGAAGTTCAGATTGCACATGAAAAGGCCGAATGGCGTGGTTCAGCATGCAATACAAAGCACTTCTCCTCAACGAACAGGGCACCATCTTGTAGTCTTTGGGCACATATGGGTTCCGAGCGAGTATGGAGAACATCATCACGAACAACAGGCTGCAAAAGATGATTGCATCATCACTTCGAATGAATTTTTGGAATCAGAGTGCCATAACCATGAGGGCGAGCAACAGAGCAATGACATTTCAAGAAGCCATATCAATAGTGAAGTCGGCTGTCATCTGAGTGACCTTGGTAGCTGTAATAATCAATTAGACATGCATCCTACAATGCGCAAAGTTTTCCATCAGAAATCTCAATACGTATGTTGCAATGCAAAAGAAGGTATCTCGGACTGCTCCAATCAATATGTTCACGCAGAAAAGCATAAGGATGAGTGCGCATGTGAGCTGCTGAACTATGTACAGAAAGATCGAGTTTCTCTAGAAGATAGGGATAAAGATCACGATTATCGCCAGATTCAAGATATCCGTTCGAATCCGGGTGATGCCGTCTCTGAAGCTCTTCTTGTTCCTCTGGTCAGCGGTGAAGCCGACAAAGGGATATTGCATATTCATGAGGCAAGCGGTAGCTATTCCATGAGCTTGTGCGGCCATCGCCATGCTAATCAAAGTTTCGGCTATCAAGAAGCGGCATCTTCACGATCAGATACAATCATCGTCAAGGATACTGATCTTATTATAGGACGTAGATTACCAGCCGAAAAAGATACAGACCTCCAGCCGTGCGTCCAATCTGAGAAGGCACTTTTGAATATCAACCAGGGCATGAAATATAATGATACCTCCGAAGATTCTACAGACGCTCCTTCTAATCTGCATTCCTCTAGAGCGGAAAGCAAGTTCGCACAGTAGATGAAGCTCCTTCTAATCTGCATTGCTCTACAGCGGAGAGCAGGTTCGCACAGTAGATGGTTAGTATATTCAACTTCCACAGGTATTTCCTATATATCCATACTTTCCACACTACTACGGATATTCGGTACAATGCATTCGTTAATCGCTTCCTTCAACGACGCTCTTGCAGTCCCAATATTAATTCCGATTATTAATCATTGTATTCATGCATCACACCCTTCAACCTGTAAGATCAAATCATGGCTTTACTCCATCTTCTTGATGGTTGTCATAGTTCTCCATGCTACAGTGCATTCTTTGAATTCAAGCTTGATTTTAATCTCCTGAGTATTAAGTTTGTGGATGGATTATGACCACTGAACTCAGCTCATGACCTTGTCTCGTTTCTCACCACAGTGCAAGTGCTTTAAGAAGACAATCACCCATGTACGTTTATTTCTTTTTCATTTTCTTACGCTATAGATTAAGCAATCAGAACTTGTCTCGTATCTTTTATCCGTCAAATCTAAACTTAAAATATGATAGAAGATTAAGGTACACAAGACCAGGATTCATGGGTTCTAGAGAAGTTTTAGAAGCATTATGATGTCGTTCTTATTCCCCAAATAGGAAGTCATTCGTTCCCACCTTGCACATCTAATACAAGCTTTTGGAAGTTCCAATGCATGGTCCTATTATACAAGCCTTTGAGGGTTCTAATGCGCAATCCTACTATGGAAAACGCATTCCATCAAAATGAGTACCTAATCATACGAACTCATTTGAGTGTTTAGAAAACTGATGGATTGTAGTTTCCAGATGCTTTCATTAGATTGATGATATAAATATTAATCCTTTATCAAGATTGGGGGTTCTCTATTCCGATGATTTTTGTTCCAATTTTATAAATTATAAATACCGCACTGAAATGAAAAAAGAGTAGGGGAAAGATCCTACTAATTGTGTTTCTTATGAATGACATCCATGATGACATTACATGCCTTGGCATTAGTACATTTATCTTATTGTATAAACATTTAATTGATTAAAGAATTATTCTCTATGTTTCATTAATTTGTGCCATAAGCTTTAGACATTCAACCATTATCCCTTTCCCTCCCATCAATCATTTTAACATCCATTTAGTTTATTGTAACCACTTCTATTCCAATGAGAAAATTGGGTCTATATAATATATGAGTAAGGTTTATAATGATATGCAAAACCTAGTTAGAGTGAATAAAATTTAAATTAAAAGCATGTACTTGAATGTAATGAAAAACAGATGCAGTATTGATCATGGATAATGACTATTGCCATATACATGTTGGTAAAAATTTCATATATTGTAAAGAAAAAAGAGGGGAGGGGAGGAATTGGGACCAAACCTCTCCAAAAATGAATTTGAATAAATTTCACATAGGACATCTAACATCCACATAAACGAAAAAATCGTTTACTTATTTTTCTCATCATGAGGCTATAAATTCACCCATAAGAAATTTCATGACTTGCAATAACATACTCATGTGCTTGTAACATATGATTGCTAGTGATCCATTAGAGAGTAGAATCTTCTTTATCAAGGGAAAAGGTTAATAAAGGAAAAGAAGAAAAGCAAGACCCTTAAAATCTAATATTATTCAAAAATCCTTGTGGAAATAACAACAAGCTACATGGGCACTAATATCTCTAAATATAAGGATGAGATGGCAAGTGAGTAGTTAAATGGTGAAATCATATACAGACAAATTATATAATAAATTTGTATAGGAATGAGAGAGAAGTAAGTA
>CM035411.1:55802745-55852745 GCA_020310875.1 Ceratopteris richardii
TTCAATGTTAACCCAAATGATATGAATTATTTCTCTTATGGTATGCATCGAATAGCAGAGATTGATCTATGGCACAAAAGGATTGGCCACATGAATGTACATAGGTTAAAGGAGCTATCAGAGAAGAGGATTGTTCAAGCATTACCTGATCTTACTAAGCAACATATGGTGCATCTTTGTGAAGCATGTCAAATGGGTAAGCCGAGTAGACAACCTTTCAAGCATTCAAGCTATGTACGCAGTGGATTGCTAGATCTTATACACACGAACGTATCATATTTCATTAAACATAAAAGTGAAGTCTTTGATTGTTTCAAAAATTTCAAATCATTTGTCGAGAAGCAAATAGGAAGATATGTTAAGAAGTTAAGATCCGATGGAGGGGGAGAGTATTTCTCTCAAGCTTTTACTGATTTTTTGTATGATGAAGGATATGAAAAGAGAAGTTACATCCACGTATACTCCACAAAAAATGGAGTTGCAGAAAGAAGAAATAAAATCATAGCAGAAGCATCTAGAAGCATGCCAAATAATATGTGTCTGCCTAATTGTTTTTGGGCTGAAGCGGTTAACACAAGTGTGTACGTTATGAAAAGAGTACCTACTACCGGAGTTCATTATTTGACACCATATGAGGTATGGCATGGAAGGAAACCAAGTGTAAGTCATTTGGAAGTATTTAGTTGTGTATGTTATGTACATGTACCTAGTGAAGTGAGATCAAAGCTTGATGTGAAATCAGAAAAGTGTATATTTATTGGTTATGCAGATACTCAAAGAGGATATAGATGTTACAATCCTCATATCAATAAGGTAGGTGTTTTAAGAGATTTAAACTTTGATGAATCACTTTCATGGTATGTAGATAAGAAAAATTTGCAGGTCATAAATGGAGATGAAGAAGATACAGGTGAAGGAGATGAGTGCTTACCTCAGCCCACAAGAAGTATAAGTGATGAGAAAAGTGGTTTGGAAGAAGAAAGAGAGCTACCTTTCAATGGAAGATCAAGGCAAGAGTTACCTCCAAGTGTTAAAAGTAAAGGTAAACTCAAACTTATTGAAGTTAATGATGAAGGAGAAGAAATTGGTAGTGTATATGAGTATGAAGAATCATCAAAGGTTCCTAATAAAAAAAGAAGAGCACCTACACTGGAGGTAAGAAGAACTTCAAGAGTGAGTAAGCAACCTCAAAGGTATACTTATGAATCTTTTATGAATACTCATTATGCTTTTACGATGAAGGTTGAGCAAGAAAATGAGCCCACATGTTATGATGAGGTGAAAGGAGATGAAAAGTGGGAGAAAGCAATGAGAGAAGAAATGAAATCACAACAAGATAACAAGACTTGGAATTTAGTTCCAAAGATACCAAAACAAAAGGTAATTGGTTGCAAGTGGGTTTTAAGATTAAAAGAAATAGTGATGGTAGTGTTTCAAGGTATAAGGCTAGACTTGTAGCAAAAGGATATGCTCAAACTCAAGGATTGGACTATGAAAAAACATTTTGTCCAGTAGCAAACATGGCAATGGTGAGGAATTTTTTGGCTTTAGCTGCAAGTAAAAGATGGAATATATATCAACTAGACATAAAGAATGCCTTTCTTAGTGATGAGATAAATGAAGAAGTGTATATGTCACAACCAGATGGTTATGTGGATGCAAAATGTCCTAATCATGTATGCATGTTAAAGAAGGCATTATATGGTCTTAAATATAGGCACCAAGGGCATGGAATGCAAGGTTGGTAAAGTATCTTATGCTGCAAGGATACACAGCGAGTCATGTTGATCCTTCACTTTATTGTAAGCATGTAGATGACATGTGTGTCTATGTATGCATTTATGTGGATGACTTGTTGATTATAGGGAATGATGCAAAAGAAATTGAAGAGATTAAAGGTAATTTGGGAAAGGAATTTAAAATTTCAGATCTTGGTTTGCTTAGATACTTTCTTGGGATTGAGATTGTGTATGGTGATGAAGGTATGTGGTTGATACAGAGAAAGTATATATGTGATATGTTGAAAAGGTTTGGTATGCAGGAATGTAAATTTGTTTCTACTCCAATGGAATGTAATCCAAAGTTGAGTGCAAAGGAAGGTGATGATTTGCATGATATGAATGCGTATAGATGCATGGAAGGATCTTTGATGTATGCAACAAAAACTAGACCTGATATATGCTATGGAGTGGGAGTATTATACAATTTATGTATGAGCCTAGAGTACCTCATGCATGGAGCGAAAAGAGTGCTTAGGTATTTGAAGGTACCATGAACAAAAGATTATTTATAGTCATGATACTGATCTGAATCTCGAAGCCTTGAGTGATGCAGATTGGGCTGGATGCAAAGATGATAGAAAATCCACAAGTGGATATGTCATAATAGCAAGAAACAAGACATTAACATGGAGCTCTAAGAAACAACCTACAGTTGCTTTATCTTTTACAAAGGTTGAGTATAGAGGTTTAGCATTGGCTACTACTAAGGTTATGTGGTTTAAAAAGTTGTTTCATGATTTGAATGTGTAAGTTGATGTACCACTGATATATGGGGATAACTTGAGCAGCATTGATATGACCTCAAATCCTATTTTTCATGCTAGAACAAAGAATATAGAGGTACACTATCATTATGTTCAAGAGAAGGCCATAAACAATGAAGTGCAAGTTTCTTTTGTGGGAACAAAGGACCAAGTTGCATATATCTTCACCAAATCCTTGGATGGACCAAAGCTTCAAAGATTCAACTATATTCTTGGCATGAAGTAAATACCCTTTGAAACTTGAGGGGGAGAATGTTGAGAACATTTGTTTTATGTATGGTACAAGTTCCAAATTATGTAAATACCTTTGGGAAGTCTTCAAATACTTCAAGAAGGCTCATATTATTCATAAACGATAGTGCAAATACCATGTGAGTTCTAGAACATTGTGAGTCAAATTAGTGAGTCACAAGGGAGCTGTAGTGGTGTCCTAGTAGAAGGTCAGTGTCGCTAGTTCTCAAAGTGCATCACTACTTTGCTTATTTGAGCACTTGAGTCATGTAATACCTCCACCCAAGTGTCTAACACGAATTTGAATGTATAGGAAGGCTTTAGATTAGTTCCTTATGCTATAAAAAGAGGGGAGAAGTCGTGATCTTGTGGGAAGTCCAAGAGAGTCATATATGTATCTCTATGCTGTTGTAGTTTTGTATGCAAAGATTGCAAAGCTTGTAGCTTCCTCATTATATATCCACATTACATGTTTGATAGCTCATTTGAAAGCTCTTACTCCCTAATTGCATACTATTAATTTTCATAATTATTGTATTTGTGAGCTGAGAGAAGTACTCTTTGCAAGTAGTGTGTGTTCTCGGGTTCACCTCTGCTGAAGGTCTCCATTAAACTTCAAACTTGCAGAGGTCATATCACCTTGTAGTTACCCAAATTGAGTATTATTTGGCTCATTCAAAAGCTCCTGGTGTCTAGTATATGTGATTAAAATAGTTTTAAAAAAGTATAAGTGAGTAGAGAAAAGTAAGCTCTGCAAGCATGACTCGTTTTCTACAAAGAAGTTTGTGAGAAGATCAACTTGTTTCTAGGGGGTTCCACCTACTTCTAGCTATACTTTGGAGGTCAAGAAACTCCAACAGCCCACATATTCTTTTGTACTTTAACCGTTAGTCCATGTTGCTATGAAATCTCTAGACATCGAGGACAATGGGATGATGGTACCATGTGATACAAAAAGACGACTTTTGGAAAATGCATTTACTTGATTTTTCAAATGAGAGAGTTTTTGTTTTTTTTGATCATAGGAACTTATGGAAGGGAGGGATAAAACCCAGAAAAGGTGCAATTGAATAGCATAGAAGCATAGAGAGAGGGTTCTCAATGGTTTGAACTTAAGATTAACCTTACTGTTGAGATTGTTTCTGACACATTGTACTACCCAAAGCATTAAGCAATAAGTGTGATAAGCTTGACCATGATCCCATCAATGATTTCTCCAAATTGGGTGAGCATGGATGCAAGTAACACAACCTATGAAGAGAGTTTATAAACTATTGATACTTTGTGATGACTTTTAATGATAATAATGGGCTTTGATTAGTGTCATGATTCAAGAAAATTCATATGTTTATATTATTTTGAACAGAAGTTCACGATAAGACTTTCACAACCATCTCAAACAAAAAATATAGAGTATGTGTTCATGTGCAATTTAAAGACTCCATGCATGTGTTTTAATGCACATAATTACTTTCCTCCATATATCTACGTAAGTATGACATACAACTTCAAAGCAAAGAAGAAATAAATCAAAAGCATAGTGTGTTTTATCATGAGTATTCAATGACGAATGGGGTTTTGGTCCTCCTGGAATTTTCCCTCCGGTTTTTTGTGTGATTTTAGGTAAAGGGAGTTGCTTGAAGTAAAGCTTTTGGAGTTACAAAGATGGAAGACCCAAAGTGAAGTGAAGATCCTACCGCAAAGACCGAAGAGAAGTTGAAGGGAAATCTTTGACACTGTAACAGAGTGACTATCTTGTATTGAGCAATCCGCATCGTATCTAAATTCTTTTCTATCATTCAAGGTCACTTGGTGACATCACTTGTATATTCATTGCCATCATTGAGTACTGGGGATTTCTATTTTTGCATTATATTTGTCATTCCATGTTCATGACGCATACATCCTAGGATCCTTCATCCCATCCGATCGAACACTCTTCACCTTTCTCTTTTGAGGCATGGGCCTATGACGTACGAGACATCCTACCAAACCTAACGTGCAGACGCCGCACACCAGATAGGGGGATGACGAACACATGGCATGGCCTGATCCAACCTCGTGTTGCTCTCCCCTTCTCAAGCTCCTTCGCTCTCGGACAACATACACGTACATGTACCCATACGCATACACGTACACATACACATACACATACACATACACATACACATACACATACACATACACATACACATACACATACACATACACATACACATACACATACACATACACATACACATACACATACACATACACATACACATACACATACACATACACATACACATACACATACACATACAATACACATACACATACACATACACATACACATACACATACACATACACATACACATACACATACACATACACATACACATACACATACACATACACATACACATACACATACACATACACATACACATACACATACACATACACATACACATACACATACACATACACATACACATACACATACACATACACATACACATACACATACACATACACATACACATACACATACACATACACATACACATACACATAGACATACACATAGACATACACATAGACATACACATAGACATAGACATAGACATACACATACACATACACATACACATACACATACACATACACATACACATACACATACACATACACATACACATACACATACACATACACATACACATACACATACACATACACATACACATACACATACACATACACATACACATACACATACACATACACATACACATACACATACACATACACATACACATACACATACACATACACATACACATACACATACACATACACATACACATACACATACACATACACATACACATACACATACACATACACATACACATATGCATACACATAAACATACACATTCACATACACATTCACATACACATACACATTCACATACAATACACATTCACATACACATACACATACACATACACATACGCATACGCATACGCATATGCATACGCATACGCATACACATACGCATACGCATACGCATACGCATACGCATACGCATACGCATACGCATACGCATACGCATACGCATACGCATACGCATACGCATACGCATACGCATATGCATACGCATATGCGTACGCATACGCATACGCGTACGCGTACGCATACGCGTACGCGTACGCATACGCGTACGCGTACGCATACGCATACACATACGCATACGCATACACATACACATACACATACACATACAAAGATACACACATACACATACACATACACATACACATACACATTGTTAAAAGCACTTCCGTCAAGTCGCTTTTAATCTCGTTTCGGGTTCTTGGGGATGGTTAGGGGTCTGGCAGTGCAGAAGCCCTTTATGTAATTTTCCCAAATTAACTATTCAACTAGACAGTAACTTATACTTCCAGGGCAACAACTTATCATTACACAGTATATTAGCGCACAAATTATCAAGCACAACGTCGCACAAACTTATTAATAATAAGACAATGTTACTGTGTTAATAATGAGTTACTGAAATTCAACAAGAACAGAGTAACAGTACTCAAGATATCCGCAAGTCTACAACACAACGTCTCTGCACGGTCGCCCAAACAGACAGTCTAGGGAACCGGTCTCTTGCTGAAGAACACCGTAATGCCCTTTCATTAATGGATAAAAAGTTACAACTATTTGCTATGCCCCTTTAGTGCGTGCGATATATGAAAAATACAATCCATTTCGACAGCCTAACACTGACACGCACGGTGGACTTGAACTCGCAAAGAAAAATAAAACTAAGGCTCATCAACTATGCCTTGTATGTACATAGTTATGGCTAATTTAAATGTTCGGGTGATCTTTTGTTTCAGGGAATCCAGCATAACCTTCAATGTGTCTAGCTCTACCAGTTGTGCATCGGTTGTGACTGAACTTGCCGCAATAACTTGACTCATCAGTGCATCGGTCTGCGTCTGCAAAAATGCTTCTTGTAAATAGAATTCGTTGGCTATGGCCGCATCTCGTCTGACCTTCATGTCAACAATATGACCATCAACTCTGGACAATCTTTCTGCTTGAAATCCCAACTGCTTTTCTCTGCGTTCTAGCTCCTGAGGTTGATATTGGATGGTTTTGTAATACGCATCCCTTTCTTTCATGATTCCTTCCATCTCCTTCTTTAGCTGAATCGTGCGGAGGGTCTGTGCATCCAAGTCACGACACTTCTGGTGAAGTTCGGCGGACACTGTCTTTAATTCTTCAGTGTTCTACATGGCTAGATCAGCCATTTCCTATCCTTTTTGGGTCACCAGCTCAAGATCCGCACGGGTTTCTTCTTAGAGATTGCCGAGAGCAACCCGAGCATCTTCTTATCCTCTACTAACTGATTTAACTCAGCAAGTGTTGCATCGCGTTGGGCAATCAGGTTATCCTGCTCTGCGATCCGAGCGTGAAGTTGTTGAAGCTGAACTTGCAGGGCATGGTTTTCTGCCTTGACCGCATTTGCTTCTTCCTGTAACGGGGCAATATCCGCTTCTAGCAAATCGACTTTGCCTTGCAATTCCTGCCGGATATTCTCAGGTGCCAGTTTCAATTGAAGAGGTAATTGCTGGGAAAACTGGATCAGGAGGCAACATAACGGGCGGAGGAGGAATAGCAAGAAGTGGTTGGGATGAAGAGGTGGAAAACATATGAGGGGAGGGTGATGGAGAGTAATCGGGAGAAGAGGATGGAGGAGTGGGTGCTTCAAGAATTATATTGGCGAATGCACTAGTACGCACTGCAATGGACTCAACAGGGTTAGTTGGTGGAGGAAGGGGAATAAGGGTATTCGGCATCAGAATTAGTCCGGTTGTATTCTAATTTGTCGCCTCAACTTGTTCGATCATGACCTCAACATTGGCAATCATGTCTGTGATGATTTCGGCTACCATTTCCTTCACAGTTTCCTCATCCTGCTGATGAGAATCCTCCCGAGAAGATACTTCTTCGGATTCTTCCATGCGCACATCTTGTTCTTGCTGCTTGACTGGAGAAGAGGGAACTAATGATTTGACATGGAGGGAAGTGGCAGTGTCGTGGAAGACGTCAGTTTCATGACCGGCAGTGGATCCCTGCACTCGAAAAAGAGTAAGTACACGTCAAAGGTTATCAGACGACTGGTGATATGGACGAAGCTTAGAACCATTAATCACTTTTGGCAGGAGAACACCTGTTAAGGTCGCCAATCGAAAAGTTGTTGGTCCCACTTGTTCACCAATCCGGTATGGACCGAACCACCGTAACTTAAATTTTCAAGCAGATCTGTTTGCTTTAGCATTATAAAATAAAACAAGTTGGCCAACCATAAAAACAGGGGTCTTGAGAAAACGATCATGAGTACGGGTTTGACGAAGTTGAACTTCTTGAAGAATCAGGAAACTTTCCTAGCGTTGTTCATCCAATGAGCGAAGCTTATCCAACCAAAATGGAAAAGATTCTTCCGGCAGTAATTTCTGAGATAATGCAACGCGCAGACTTGGTACCACTACTTCCATTGGCGCAATAGCTTCAAGGCCATAAGCGAGTTTAAACGGAGTCATTCTGGTAGACACTTTGTACGTGGTCCGGTAAGCCCACAAAATTGTAGGTAAGAGCTGGTCCCAGTTTTCTGGACATTCCAAGATCAATTTGCGAAGCATATTCAACAGAGTCTTATTGGTACTTTCAGCCAGACCATTAGCACGTGGATAGTACGGTGAGCTGAATTTATGCATAATTTGAAAAGTTTGAGTCAGCACTTGCATTAAGTTGTTGGCAAAATGTGTTCCTTGGTCCGTCACTAGCTCCAGAGGTAACCCATATCGCGGGAAGAAATCTTTCATCAAGCATTTGGCCACCGAAACAACTATGGCAGAACGTAAAGACCAAGCTTCTGCCCACCTAGTGGCATAATTTGTACAAGTCAATATATATCGATTGTTGGTGAGGGTTGCTGGTGGTGTCATTGGGCCAATAAAATCTAGACCCCACTTCTGGAAGGGTTCCAAAGGTAAGACATGTTCAAGACAAAAGAAGTGTCGCTGCAAGGGCTGTCCAGACCGTTGACAGGCATCGCACTGCTGCACAAACTGAACCACATCTCTGTACATTGTAGGCCACCATAGCCCACTTTGCAGAATTTTACGGTGAGTAAGATCAGCTATGAAGTGTCCTCTAGAGGGTAATGAATGAGCCATGGCAATAACTAGTTTCGCTTCATGTGGAGGAATGCGTCTAAGTAAAACACCAGTATGATCTATGTAATACAGTTGACCCACAATCAACCGGAAGCGTTGACTGTAGACTGCAATTTTTTGGTGCAGAGCAGGGGAGTATTAGGAGGAAGACATCCTTCAGTAAGGAAAGTCATTAATGTATCATAGTATGTAGGAGCAACAGGAGGTTCTGCAGAGTCTTCAGAAGTTGTCTCGGTAACGTAAATTGTCGGTGTAGTGTCATCAACCCCTACCGGAGACTCATCGGAATCCAATCGAGATAGAAAATCCGCCAAGGCATGTGCTGTGTCGGGTCGATGAATAACTTCATAATCGAACTGCTGTAATAGTAAAACCCATCTAGCCAATCTACCACCTAAATGTTGCTGCTGAACGAAATACACCAATGCGGCATGATCCACATGGAAGGTAAATTTACGGCCCAGCAAGTAATTGCAAAATTTCTTAGCAGAGTATACAAATCCAAGACATTCTGGTTCTATCACAGAGTAATTTTTCTCCACAAGAGCTAATCAGTGACTCGCATAGTACACAGGCCGAAACCATTTGACAATTTGTTGCATGAGGACACTACCAATCGCAATATCTGACGCGTCCACGAAGACATGGAACGATCATTCTCAATCAGGTGGTTGTAGGATCGGGCCTGCGTCAATAAGACCTTCAACCAATCAAATGCACTTTGGCACTCTGGAGTCCATTCATACTTTCGCAGAGCATTGGTCATAAGCCAATTAAGTGGTGTCACTAAATGAGCTAACCATCGTAAATGTCTGCCACCGGATTTGGCCAAGAAAGCGCATAACTTCTTTTGGTGTTTTTGGGACTAGTGCCTCTAACACGTCGGCTAATTTATCCGGATCTACCTATATTCCGTGTTTAGAAATGATATGACCAAGCAGTTTACCACAAGAGACCGCAAAAACTGATTTGGTAGGATTCAAACATAATTGATACTCTCGGCATTTTTCAAAGCAGCACCATAAATGATACAGGTGCGCAGAAGTGGTTCCAAATAAGGAAAAATCATCCAAATATACTTGCATAAACGTGGTCAAGTAGGGTGAAAAGACTTCCTGCATACATCTTTGGAATGTACTCGGGGCATTCCGCAAACCGAACAACATTACGGTACAAGCATAGACACCCTAGTTCTTGATAAAAGTTATCTTCAGTATGTCCTGTTCTGCCATCCTCACTTGATTGTATCCAATGTAACCATCCAGAAAAAGAATACATTTTGTGACCTACTACCCTGTCGAGCATTGTATCTAGAAAGGGCAGAGGGAACGGATCCGGTACAGTGGCGGCATTGAGTTTCCAGTAGTCGACAAAGATACACAACTATTTATTTTTCTTTGAGACGATCACTATTGGAGATATCCACTCAGCATGCTCAATTGGCACAATAAATCCCACCTTCAATAAACGATCAAGTTCAGCCTTCACCTGTGCCGCATAATTAGGATTCATCCTATAACTAGGTTGTTTAATGGGTTTCGCATCTGGTTTGAGTACCACTCTATGTTGATAAATCCTTGGGTCAAGGCCCTTCATGTCTCTGTAGTCCCAAGCGAAAACATCTAAGAATTCACGAAGAAGTTGTATCAAATCATCTTGAAATTTCTGTGCTAATCCGGCCCTAATTTTGACTGGTCTCGGGTTGAACGTGTCTCCCAAATTGTATGTTACCAACTGATCTTCCGGTACATGTATGCATATGCATACAAGCATGCATATGCATACATGAATGCATATGCATACATGAATGCACATGCATACATGCATGCATATTCATACATGCATGCATATACATACATGCATGCATATGCAAAGCATGCATATGCATACAAGCATGATATGCATACATGAATGCATATACATACATGCATGCATATGCATACATGAATGCATATGCATACATGAATGCATATGCATACATGAATGCATATGCATACATGAATGCATATGCATACAAGCATGCATATGCATAGATGCATGCATATGCATTCATGATGTGCATGTTTATACATATGTGAGTGTGTATGTATATATGTATATATCTCTCCCTCTCTCTCTCTCTCCCTCAATCAAAAACAAAACTAAAAAGAGAAGATATTAGAAAAGCAAAAACATAAAGAAAGAAAAAACAGTGATATATCTCTCACTTACATCGATATAATTGTTTGAATCAAGGTTGTCAAAATCCACTTGAAGTTCTCCTTCATCGAATTTCTAAAAATTTGATCCCAAAAATATCTTGCAAAATTAAAGAATGAAGATATTAGAAAAGGAAAAACATAAAGAAAGAAAAAAGAGTGCTACAATATGTGCGATCTACTTACCAAAGCATGAGATCTATAAAAATAGAGGTGTGCTTAGAGAGAGAGAGAGGGAAGGAGAGGGAGAGAGAGAGAGAGAGAGAGAGAGAGAGAGAGAGAGAGAGAGAGAGAGAGAGAGAGAGAGAGAGAGAGAGAGAGAGAGAGAGAGAGAGAGAGAGAGAGAGAGAGAGAGAGAGAGAATTGTTTGAATCAAGTTCGTCAAAATCCACTTGAAGTTCTCCTTCGTCGAATTTCCAAAGATTTGATCGCAAAATCTCTTGCAAAACCAAATAGAGAACATATTAGTAAAGCAAAAACATAAAGAAAGAAGAAAGAGTGCTACAATATGTGCGATCTACTTACCAAAACTTCAGATCTATAAAGATAGAGGTCCGTTTAGAGAGAGAGAGAGGGAGGGAGAGAGAGGGAGGGAGAGAGAAGGAGAGAGAGTGAGAGAGAGGGAGGGAGAGAGAGAAAGAGGGAGGGAGAGAGAGAGAGAGAGAGAGAGAGAGAGAGGGTGACAAATAGAGACCTGTTGTTGGTGGGCGCAAACCCGACAAGAGAAGATCTAGATTCAAAACGCTCAGAATGAAGAATTTTGGTTTCGGGCCCGGTTAAAAAGAGGGCGTCGGTAGAGGCGTCAGTATAAGCCTCAGTACTTACAGCAACTTACCGACGCTTATACCGCTGCTTATACTGACGCTTATACCGACGCAGACTTTCCGAGGCAAAGGGGCTTTCCCAAATTGTCCGCGGGTCATACCGACGCCGACAGGTGATCGTCGGTATACTTACCGTCGGTATTCCCTCGATATGTTGTAGTGGTGGTGGTCATAATTATAGTCTTGTTGCAACATACACATACACATACACATACACATACACATACACATACACATACACATACACATACACATACACATACACATACACATACACATACACATACACATACACATACGCATACACATACACATACACATACACATACGCATACACATACACATACACATACACATAGACATACACATACACATACACATACACATACACATACACATACACATACACATACACATACATTACACATACACATACACATACACACACATACACACACATACACATACACACACAAAAAGACAAATGCACATACACGTACACGTACACGTACACGTACACATACACATACACATACACGTACACATACACGTACACGTACACGTACACGTACACGTACACGTACACGTACACGTACACGTACACGTACACGTACACGTACACGTACACGTACACGTACACGTACACGTACACGTACACGTACACGTACACGTACACGTACACGTATAACCTCAAAAATGAGCTCTCCAGCACTTTGATAGTTTTTTGAGTGGTTTTGGCCCTGTCTAGACCTAGTGTCCAGCCTAGTTGAAAATTAGGTTCTAGGGCTTAATTCTAGGCTCAAACGGAGTCAAAAAATTATGAAAATTGGTAGGATGATAGTTCTTATACTCCTCAAGCTCGAGAACTTTGAGTTGAAAAAATGAAAAATGGTATTTACAATGGTTTTTAGTAATAAAAATCACTATTTTTATAGGGATTTCTTCTAAAAATTTGAGAGGTGCTTCTTGGAGCTCCCTACTTGCTCCTTCTTCTTGTGTGTCCACTTCCTTGATGCGCTTCCATGCTTTGTACTTGACCTTGAGCTTCAACACCCCCCCCCCCCCCTCTTGAGTTTGTCCTTCCTGATAGACCCTTGTTGTAGTGGTTGTTCCATGTAGTACTTGGGGAGGTAGTGTCCTTCATGTATCAACAAGGTAGTCCATCTTCCAAATGTAGCTTGGTAAGTTGTCTGGTTCTTCATCTTGTCACTGCTAGCCCTTGTAGGTTGGAGTCCCTTTGTATGTACTTCTTCCTTGTATTCCAGCTTGATGGTGCGCTTGTGAGCTTTCTTAAATTGCTAGCTCCTCGAAAGAGGTTGTTAATGTGGATTTTGAGCAGCTCTTGACTATAAATTACTCCATAGGTTCTGATGTTGTAGCTTGAATGTCCTCTAGATCTTCCAAACATGGCTTTCACAATGTATGCCAAGTACTAGTCTCTTCATCTTGAGATGGATTCTGAAATTTGGTATCCGACGTGGTGCACTCTGTGCTCGGTTCTTACCCTTTTCTCTCCTTGGCTTCTTTTGTTGAGACCTTTCTCATGTGGGAGAGCACAAGTTGTTGTGTATGTAAGAGCCTCTTAGATACCCACATTTGTAATCGGCCTTGTTGAGCTGCAACTAATTTCTTTGGCACCTTCGGAGACCTTCTAGGTGAGCTAGTCCTGATTGTTTGGTTCTTGTTTTTGCATGGTTGGCTTGCCTGGGTGGGAAGTGTGTTGGCAAGGCTGGTGGTTGCTCTCCTTTTCGTACCCAAATTTGCTTCATGCCCCGAACTACTTCCTTCTTGAAGGCTCTTTGTCTATTTGATATATCGATTGTCTTGTACTATTTTGCTTGCCTCTATGGTTGAACTACTATGGATGCGTTACTCCTCGAAAAAGAAGGAAGGTCTCTATGCCTCTGCAACTGTTCTTCCATGATTGAGTCTTTCAGGATCATCAAGCTTTTGACACATTCAACATCTTGTTCATGAAGATGAGGTTTAGATGAACTAAGAGAGTGTGTGGTGCCATGATCTATGAGCATGAAATTCTCTAATTCTAACGTAATACATTGTTCATGTACCCAAACTTGAAGAAGTTGACTTCTTAGGTTCAAGTTGACTGCATGGTCGTAAATCCAATCTTGACCCAAGACAAGTGGCTCTGTAAGGTCCTCATTATGACACACTAGCATTTTGACTTTCATTGGGACATCTTGAAGGTAGATGGGAAGTTCCACCTCGGCCAAACAAGGGGTTTCCACACCTCCCAAACCTATGAGATAGGCTTCTATGGGCTTGATGTTTAGTTGTAGGTCTTGGCAGTATGAAAGTATAACTACACTAGTTGTTGCACTTGAGTCAACCAAGGCTCTCACAGTCCTTACACTCTATCCTCGTCCTACCTCTATGGTCACAAAGGGACGTTGATCGATTATGCGAGGAGTAATTATGCGCAATTTTATGCGCTCTCTAGCCTTTGCCTATGCTTCTTCTCTAACCCTTAACTCCTCTTCTTTTGGCTTCCTAGCAGTGTTGAGTCTCATGAGCATATCCTCTGTAAGAGGTCCTTGATATAACTTGAATCGACAACCACTTATATAGTTTGGCAAGATATCACCTTCTAAAGTGGCCAATTGAACCGCACCGCTAGTGGAAATTCGATTAATGATCATGGGTCCATATCCTCTTTTTTCCAACTTACGGGCATGTTGCTTAAGTGTATAAACCAGCACTAGATCTTTATCCTTTATCCTTGATGTGTGCATCAAAGTATGCCTTTTGTCTTTTCTTGGTAGCATAGATGCCTGCTGCCGCTCGTAGCCTCGTCTCACCTAAGCATTCTAGATCAAAGATCCTAGAGGACAATTCATGTCCATTCCACTCATGCTCTTGTGCTACTTTTAATGCTGGGATTAGGAAGTCCAAGGATAGCACAACATTTTGTCCAAAGACCATCTGAAATGGGGTAGCATTGAGTACTGTTTTGTAAGCAACTCGGTAAGCCCAAACAGCATGATGAAGCTATTTGTCCCAATCAGAGTCCTTATTATTTACGAGTTTTTTCAATACGTTACATAGGATCTTATTTGTGCTCTCGGCTTGTCTGTTAGCTTGTGGATGATAGCGGGCAGACTTCTTATGTATTACCAAGAATTCTTGGAGAAGGTTTTCAACGACTTCAGTCAAGAAGTGCGTACCTCTATCACTTACTAACTCTATTGGTAACCCATATCTGCTGAACACATTCTCAAATAAGAACTTTGCTATTGTTTGAGCAATTCTTTGTTATGGCTTTTACTTCCACCCACTTTGTAAGGTAATTTGTGGCTACAATAATGTACTCTGCATGGGAGTTTCTAGCTGGGGGGTTAATGGGACCAACAAAGTCTATACCCCACTTTGAGAATGCACGCCCTCCCATCATTGGCCTCAAAGGCATCTCATCTTTTCTCATCGGATATTGTGCACGTTGGCATGTGTCACATTTCTTCACATATGTATGTGCATCCATATGAAGAGTGGGCCACCAAAGTCGCGAGAATAGAATGGTCTTGATTACTCTCTCAGGCCCAAAGTGTCCACCTGCAACACGACTGTGTGCAGTTTCTAAGACTTTCAAATAGTCTGATTCATGAACGCACAATCTTAGGTAACCATCCTTGCCTCTTCGATATAGGTTGTGTTAAATGTTACACAGTTACGATGTTTTAATAACTAGCCAAAATCGTACCGAGCAAGTATTTAACATAAAATAGAGGTTCACCGTAAACTATATTAAACTTTCAATTACCGAAAGGCGTTCTCAGATCAAGTGGGTTCTTGGGAGTGGTAGGGGTCTGTTTGACAGAGGCCCTCTACTATCTTCCCAAATCCTTACATAACCACAAATACTCTTATTGCGTCTTAGCTCAGATACTTAGTTCTAACTGACCAGTAACTGTTTCTGCGTATTAGGACGCCGAACTTACAGACTAATCTGCTATGGTAACGGAGCAGTAGTCTGGTTCTGACTTGCAGACTAATAGAGTTACTCAACTTACTAAACTTATGCGAATCACTACACAGTTCTTCAGGACAGACATGTATACCAGATAGTAATCAGACATATGACCATATCAGAGGGTGTACAGGCTTATCGTATGCCGAACTCAATCAACCGTCATACTAATCACAGTTTAACTCATCACCAAGCTTATCAGTGCTCCAACTCGCAGTTCATACTATTATCGATATTAGTCCTTCCCTGTGAACGGAATCAATAGTGAATACAGAACACAACTGTCAACAACAGATTCACACTCGATACTACACGTTCATTATTCTGCACTATAGTAGTAATAGACGAACAGACTGAACAAAACAATATAGGAATATGATTCAATATCTTGATGACACCACACCACTCAGACAGTACTCAAACAACTTCTGAGATAAAAAACGGGTCTCGATCACCCTTTTTCCATTACTTTAAAAAGATGTTTTCAGAATGCGCGTACCAATTTTTCGTGCGTAATTCAAGGAACTCTGTTACATCCGGCATACATTTGTCCTACTCTGGCGGCCGTCTAACAGTTGCCTCCTATTAAGGCATAGTCTTCAGCATCTTGCTCCATGATCGGTTTTCTTGCTAGGCAAGCCTCATTGGGTAATGTTCCAGATCTCATGAATTCTACCAATGGAGCACTCCAATCTGGAATTAACGACACATGATAAAGGATGGCATGATCCACTCGGGGTCTCTCTTTGCACGTTGGAAAATTCTCAATCCACTCATGAATTTCTTTGTCCATGCTAGGCCAATACACTCCTAAACATTTTAGATTTTGCAATGTTCGCTGTTTAGAGTAGTGATTTCCTAGCAATCCTTCATGGGCTTGTTGCAACCAACTGCTATGTTCATCGTCCTCAACGCAACAAGCTAATACACCTTCTGTATCTTGTTTGTTTATGCTTCCCGCCAATATTTGATATTTTTGTGATCTTACAATTTTTTCTATCTTCGTTTTCACATTCTTGTTTGCAGGTCCGAAGGTTAGGATAGTACCAACTTATTTGCCCATTTAGGAACAACTTCTAAATTGAATAGATAAGCATCGGGCAATTCATCGGACACACCTTGCGGTGACTCACCTGAAGTGATGTGAGAAAGATGGTATGCCTGAGGTGGCTTCTACCTTTCCTAACAAGCACTTCAAAGTCATATTCCATTAGTAAGAGAAACCATCTTACTAAGCATCCTGTGTTGCAAGGTTTATTGACCAAATATAATAAAGCTTGATGATCAGTAAAAAAATTGAACTTGTTGGCCAATAGATAGTGTCTAAACTTCCTCACAGCATATACCATGCCTAAACCTTCTAGCTCAGTTGTGGTATAGTTTTGTTCAACAGCGTTCAATTGCTTGCTAGCATACACTATAGGCAAATCTAAATTTCCTTCACCTATTGGTTATGACAACACACATCCTATTGCATAATTGGATGCATCCACGTGGACATGGAATGGCTTATTCCAATCACGAGTGGTCAATATTGGTGTTGTGCACAAACGTCCCTTCAGTTCCTTGAAGGAGTTTTCGCATTCATCATTCCACTCAAAGTTTGTTAGCAAAGCATAAAGAGGTTTGGCTATGATTGCATACATGTGGATGAACCTGCGATAATATGCACAATGGCTCATAAAGGCTTGCACCTCTTTAACGTTCCTTGGCCATGGAAGCTCAGCAATGGCTCTTCTTTATCCTCATCTGTTGATATTTCGTTCTTCGAAACAATATGACCTAAGATTTTGCCTTGACATACAATGAATACCTACTTTTTTGGGTTCAAACACACTCAATATTCTATACACTTGTTGAAGATCTGTTTGAGCTCAGGGATGTGGTATCTTCTTTCTTGGGAATGAGCACATAAATCATCCACATATACTTCTAAGATCTTTCACAAGAACTCTTTGAAGACATGACACGTGAGCCTTTGGAATGTTGCAGGTGCATTGGTGAGCCCAAATCGCATCACACAAAATGCAAAAAATTCCCCATTCTGTAGCAAAAGCCAATTTGTGTTGATCTTTTGGGGCAATGACTACTTGGTTGTATCCTGAAAATCCATCAAGGAAGCTATAAACTTCCTTTCTTGCAACACGCTCCAATAAGTGTTCAGTCATTGGAAGCGGATAACTATCTCGACTCATAGCAGCATTAACTTTTTTAAGGTTAGCACACACTCACAACTTTCCATTCTTCTTGGGCTCCACTACAATGGGGGACACCCATTCAGTGTGCTCAATCTCATAGATAAATCCAACTTCAATCAACCTATCAATTTCTTCTTTTATTTTATCTACATAAGTGTCATTATATGTGTAGGGCTTTTGTTTGGTGGGCTTGGCATCACCCGTCATGGGGATAGTATGAGATAAAATTTTCCGATCTACTCCTTTCAAGTCTCTATAGTGCCATGCAAGCACATCCCTATATTCCCTTAATAGAGCTACAAGCTCTGCTTCTTCTTTTGCACTTAGGTCCTCTCCTATGTACGTACATCACTCTTCATTCTCTTCAATGGTTACTACAATTTTTTTTGGTTTCTTCTTTGTTATCATATGCTTCTCCCATGATTGCCTCTCTTATAGGCATTCCTACCAATTTTTTTTGGTCTTCCACTTCGTATTTCTTGAAATTTTCTGGTACTTCCAACAATGATTCCTCCTCTTCATGTTTCACAGCTTTTCTCTTCTTTTCTTTTGACCTCCTTCACTTCCTTCCTTCAAATTTATAGTTTTACTACTTATGAGAGGTTCTTCTTCTTTTTGAGTCAATACTCCTACATCTTCTAGATAGTGCTTTTCTAAATTAAAGCAACTATCCATTACAATGGATTGTAGATCTTCGTCGTTTTCTTCCTCCTCTATGACATCACCAGGGTCACATTCTTTTAGCAAGGGCTGACATGAACACCGAAATATCATAACCCTCCTCATCACAATGAGGTGTCCATTGTTCTTCATGGACTACAATGTCCATGGTAGCTAAGATTTCTGCCCAGCCATGAGGCTCAAATTCCTCATCTTGAAAGATCATCGGTGTATAGGTTGGGTCTTTAATTGGTCTATCTCCTGGAGAAGCTCCTTCTTCTCTCGCTTTTAGGCATCTTTCCTCTTCCTCTGCGACCTTCCACATCCACAAATGAGTATCTTCATGCATCCAGGATGGGTCAAGTGAACTTTCAGAATGCATAGAGATAGAATCTTCTTTTGCTTTGTGGATAGGATTCCACTGTAGGGGTGGAACATCTTTGAAGGTGTAATCCTTCAAGTCGAACTTGTTGGTGACCCCTAAGTGCTAAAAGTACAAGGCGTTGGTTGCCCAATCCTGTACTATTTGCAGTTGTCATAGGAAGGGTCTTCCTAGGGTCATCTCATCGATATTATTTTTCTCAAAGTCGCATATAGCAAATGTATGTTCAAACTCTATACCACAAGTGTTTAGAGTTCTCCCTTCTAGCACTCCTAGAGGTCTTTCAAAATTATCATTTGCCATTTGAAGCTTCATTCTAGTTGGTCTTAATGTGGGTTTGCCCCATCGCTTTGCAAAAGCCTCATCACCTTTGTGAATGTAGGTGAGAAGGTCACATGGAACCCAAGTTCCATCATATGGTGGTATTTCAATGGAGAAACGCAATATATGAACTTGCATATATTGAAGTAGCTCCTCCAAAACATCGGCATTCATTTGCACGGTTCCATGGAGGTCAGGAACCTTGGAGAGAAGATCATATAGGTCATGTTGACCTTTATAATCTGAATCCTCCAAAAATTCTAGAAACTTGTGGCGTGCACTCTTAGTAGGTACAGAGGTGGAAGCCATAGCTTGCAAATGCAGACTGTTCTAACACTCAATGTGGTTGCAAAAGTGAGAAATGAGGAGAGAGGACTCCTATTTATAACTTTTCTAGAATTTTTAAGTGATGGGTCCCACTTTTTCATAGAAGTGACTTTTCCTTAAATTAAAACATAAGAGTCTTGAAAAGGAAAACTTTGACATTTGAGATCACATCAAAGGAAATAAACAATAAGAATGCTCTTTCAAGAAAAACCTTGAGAATTTACAGATACAAGTAGAATGTGGCCAAAATATCCTTGAAGCAAATGTGAAAAATTTTTCATT
The DNA here is from genome assembly GCA_020310875.1 of Ceratopteris richardii. NCBI lineage: Eukaryota > Viridiplantae > Streptophyta > Polypodiopsida > Polypodiales > Pteridaceae > Ceratopteris > Ceratopteris richardii. The sequence goes on from CM035411.1 coordinate 55,822,946, forward strand.
GCAAAAATAGGTTTGTTTACAGGTTTCACAGTATCTTTACAAAAAAGAGTTATGACAATGAAATGTCAGTTCCATCCATGCTCCAATCTGCAAGAACCTTGATTTTGTCTTCCAATCTCTTTCCAATCTGTGGACAAATCATAAAAGAGTAAAACATTTTCAAATCATGAACAATAGTGATAGAATAATATATATATATATATATATATATATATATATATATATATATATATATATATATATATATATATATATATATATATATATATATATATATCTATATGTATATATGGAATACAACTCTTACCTTGTTCCCTCGTATTCGAAATTTGAAATCATGAACATCGTCATATCCCATGATAAGTAAGTGCTCTCTCAAGTTGGCCAAGTTCCAATGTTGATTAACTAAAACCACCTCCATATCATTGTTTGGTAACTTCACATTAATTTCAAATGAAGCTAAAGATCCCTCCGAGCTTTGCAAAGGTATCCACTCTCATAGTTTACACATCCAACGATCATAATAAAATCTGATGTACAATGAGGTGCGATGTTTTAAATAGCGAAACCCTATACCTGTGTCACCAATTCTACAACGATATCTATCCCCTTTTGACAACCCTTCTACATAACCCCAGTTTTCCCCTAACAATCCTTCTACTGCTTCGTATGTAATATCTTTACATAGGAACATTGTAGGAGTTTCTACAAAAGGAATGCCTTGAAATATGAAAACAAAGCAATGGATTGGTAGAGTCCAATGAAGACCTATTGATCTAGATACTCGTGTGAATTTCAAAGAGTTATGTATGTCCATCGCCATCTTACGCTTGAAAGATGATATGGACCAAAAATCAGGTTTTGGCCACTCTAAACTAAGAAGAGAGTCAACTTTGATAATCTCCAACCTTCCATATTCACCATCTGTGGAAGGAACAATGTACTTGTGAGTGTAAAAGAAGATCCTTTCACGAATAAGTTTAGCAGGAGGTACATCTGGAAACACTAATGCCCCAATGTCTGCATGTAATGCTTTGAAAGTTCCTGTGAGACTATGAAGTGGTTGCTCTTCCACTAAACTAGAAGGAAATATGACTGTAGCAATGAAAAACATATGAGATGAGTAATTAAGACATTTAACACCATGAAGCATTGAGAAAATAGAAATACTCACAATGGATTGGATATCTAATTCTACTGGAGTTTTCTAACTTCACGGTTGAAACTGTGAAGACATGTTGTACAATAGCAACCATCCCACCATGTGTTTGCTGCTTGAAGCCTAAGAGCTTACCTTTCCAATGAAGATCCAAATTTCCACGATCTCGAACACGATGAGGATCAAGTCCAGATGGCTGCATGTACACCCATGCACCTTTGCAAAACTCTTGTGGTAGCCAACTTCCTTCCATTGTTTTGATGGTGTGGCACGTCATTGTGTGAACTTCGTCCTTTGGTCTCCTACGAGCTCTGGAGCTTTCCATGGGAGTAAGAGTTGTTGTCATTGCTGCAGAAGTTGGGAGAATGGTAGGAGGAGAAACAATGCTTCTGTTGTATGGTATGGAGGGAATAGAGGTGAAAAATATGACTTTTTGGGTTTTGGGTATGAAAATGGGAGTTTGAAGAGGGAAAATAGAGTTTTTTGAGTCATTTTGAAAAAAGTCACTTTTTTAGTCCACAAACATGCACGGATTTTGAATTAAAAGTCAAAAATAGCACTTTTGACCCTGAAAAGTGATATGGAGGTCATTTAATGGTATTATGATGAGTTTTACAACTTTTAAAAAATTTTGAATTTTTGGGCCCAGCCTGATTACGAGATTTCTTCTCTCTCTAGAAGACAACCCTGAACATAGAGGAATCTTGTCCCCTCTTCCCCCTTCAACCTAGTATTTTATAGGGTATAGACTGTGGCCACCACCCTCTTCTGATTGGTCCATCACTAATCACTCCTTGAGCTAAAAGGCCCATCCAGGGTTCACCTTTTTTCCTAATGCCTTCAAGTCGAACTTGTTGGTGACCCCTAAGTGCTAAAAGTACAAGGAGTTGGTTGCCCAATCCTGTACTATTTGCAGTTGTCATAGGAAGGGTCTTCCTAGGGTCATCTCATCGATATTATTTTTCTCAAAGTCGCATATAGCAAATGTATGTTCAAACTCTATACCACAAGTGGTTAGAGTTCTCCCTTCTAGCACTCCTAGAGGTCTTTCAAAATTATCATTTGCCATTTGAAGCTTCATTCTAGTTGGTCTTAATGTGGGTTTGCCCCATCGCTTCCACAAGGAGGTTGTCGCAATAGCAACACCAGCACCTGAATCTATGATTGCTTTGGTTGTGTAACCCTGGTAGTTGATTGAAAGATAAGTATTACCTTCTTCACCCTCGCTCATGTCTCCTATTTTATCTAGAGGTATCTCTAGTACTTTTTGCTTAGAGCCTGCTTTTGACATATTGGAATCATGTTTTGGAACCTGATCCTTCACATGATTCCATAGCTCAGGTTTTGCTTTGAGCAGCTCTTCTACAGTGAGATGACACTGAACCTTAGTGTTCTTAATGACATCAATGTTTCTTGGAACCACTGAGTCTTCATTTCTTACAATATTCTGGGAGCTCTGATATGAAGAGATCCAGATTCCCATGGCCCTGTGAATTATGGCAACTCTTGTAAAGAATTAGATTCAAAATCTAGTCTTTCATCTTCTTGTTGCTCTGCTTGGTCTCCAGATAGATGGAATGTCTTGGGGAAATTGATCATGAATATCATCAATCTCAGGAATAGGAGGGGGATTACCCTTCTCCTTGGCCCATTTTTCTTCGTGTATTTCCCGCAAGAACTCTTGAGAGTATTGCTGGATTGAAAGAGTTGTTCCATCATCGACGAAATCAGGAACGTAAGCTTTTCTTGGCAGTGAGCTTTCTCTTTCAACAACTGGTTGAGCCTGTGGAGGTAAATAAACTGAGAGCTTGTTTACCAATTGCTCTAATCTTTCTAATAAGCCTTGGAAATGAAAATCCGGTTTAACAGAGTTTGTATGATTGAACTTTTGACTAGTCTCGAGCATAGCTTGAGCTAGTTCTACCATTTTCATGCACATTTTTGTCCCTTCAATCTCTAAATATGCTCTAGGATAACTCTTGTCTAGGTTTGCAGCTCTTGGATCTTCTTTAAGTCGAGCCTAGTAGGCCTTGAACATCATGTCCAAGCCTTTTGGGATTGGATTTGCAAGAACAGACCCTGGTTGTGGTCTATTTACAGTGAGTGGTGCGGTGGAATGAGGTGGAGTGGGTGGAGCTTCGGCATGCGAGGGGCTTTGAGATGCAATATCTTCTATTTTTGTCTTTGCATCTTTCAGGCTATCCTCTAGCTCAATTAATTTTTATTCCACTTGCGATTAGCTTTCTCTCTAGTATCCTTCCAAGTTCTTGTTTTGCTCTTACAAGGCTCTCCTAATTCACTTGGCTCTGATTGCTCTGCTGGTTTATCTTGTGTTAATGCTTGTGCCCTAGTAACTGCCTGTAGAGGAGCCACGTTACTACTACTTGAACTTGAATCTGCCCCTAAGCCTACCACATTAATGGGTGTAACCTTGGGTGATTAGAGGGGTTCATGGGACATTCTCTCGGGAGATGTTCCTTGCCCCACTTAGGACAAAAGCCTTGTATTGTGATGTTTTTTCCTTCTCGTGGAGTGAGTGAGTGGGGACATTCACGAATGAAATGGTCACCTTGACATCTAAAACATGGTCATCTAGGGCCTTGTGGTCTTACTTGTCTCGCTTGGGACCTGGGGTTAGGATTCGTGTACATGATACTCGAGTATTCTGGCTCCCAATTTGGTTCCATAGGTGGTGCCGCATATGGATAGGAATAAGCTTGTGGACAATCTTCATGGGAGTAGTCTGAACTATGAGCATGAGAATCATTTTCTAAGACCAATGGGTTAGTGGCATCAATGTTCTATTAAGGTTCTCCTCTGCCAGTGCATACTTAACTGGGATCACATTGGTAGGAGTTGGTCTCTGTTACCAAGAACAGTTTCTCTGACGTGTGATCTAGGTAGACAACTTTTCCTGGTGTCTTCGGATCCTTGAACTCATAGATGGTGAGTATTGGGCTAGGTTGATCTGGCACGAATCTCCAAAAGGCTTCCTCTGTTTCTATATTCAAGAATAAGTCTATGCTTTTGTTATCTTGAGGGATCCAATCTGGAGTGATTACTCTAGTCAAGACTGACTTACCTCTGGGAGTCTTGGGTTCTTGTCCTAGGTCTCCTTGTTCTAGGTCTCCTATGTCGTTCTTAGAAATGATGTTTCCAAACTCATTTGTCCTGTCTAGTAAGTTGGTAACCACATACATGGTTCCTTCCTTCTCAATGTATGACCCCTCTTCAAACTTGACCACTGGATTCAAGTCCAAAGGGTTGATCTGGAAGACAATAGCTTTGTAGGCCTGATCCGGTGGATGATTGAGTACTGCGTAGCTTATCTCGAAGGTGCGTACGTGAGCATCCGGATCATCTCCTGGAAATCCACCAAACTTAGTGTACGTCACTCCCGTTGGAGGTGGCGTGGGTGGACATAACTGTTGTTGTCCGTTCATTGTGAGCATGTTATACTTTCCTTCTGAACTACCGGAATCTGTATCGTCGGATAACGCACTTTTCGGTGCGATTATCTTGTCTAATATGCTTCGAATCTCTGTTTCGAACAGCCTTCCTTCCTCCTCGATGTCGAGTGTATGGGAACTTGCTTCCAAGCACGGCAGATGGGCTGAAGATTTAGCAGAAAATGCTAAATCATCACCGAAAAACTGTGATTCTCTTACGGAAATTTCACCGGAATGAACCGAAATTGTGCCCAAATTCGACGTTTTTTCGCCTTCGCCGATTTCTGTGGCTAAAGTGTTTCTAATTGTAGATGAATCTGAATCTTTTCCCAAGAGTGTTAAGCTAGATTCCAAATGCGTCTTGGTAGGTTCTGGGATTACTATATCTTTGACAGACTGTGCCAAAATAGTACCAGACTCTACCAGAGGCGTAACAGGTTCTACCGGAATATGATCGGAATTAGTTTTAACGTTCTTAACTTTCTTGACAACTGGGTCAGTCCTAGTTGTACTTCTACCTCCCAAAGTTGGCTTTAGTACTCCAGACTGATGGTTCTTGGGATACGTTTCACCGGATCGAGTAACCGGCATATATCATCTTTTGTACTATTCGCGTAGTATTACTAACGGGACAGTCTGCAACAGTCTGGTCTGTTGCTACTGCCAATCGAACGATAATCTAATTCTGACAAATGACTGGCAATTTTGATGCCATCTTCCCACAGACGGGGCCAAGTGTTAAATGTTACACAGTTACGATGTTTTAATAACTAGCCGAAATCGTGCCGAGCAAGTATTTAACATAAAATAGAGGTTCACCGTAAACTATATTAAACTTTCAATTACCGAAAGGCGTTGTTAGATCAAGTGGGTTCTTGGGAGTGGTAGGGGTCTGTTTGACAGAGGCCCTGTACTATCTTCCCAAATCCTTACATAACCACAAATACTCTTATCGCGTCTTAGCTCAGATACTTAGTTTTAACTGACCAGTAACTGTTTCTGCGTATTAGGACGCCAAACTTACAGACTAATCTGCTATGGTAACGGAGTAGTAGTTTGGTTCTGACTTGCAGACTAATAGAGTTACTCAACTTACTAAACTTATGCGAATCACTACACACTTCTTCAGGACAGACATGTATACCAGATAGTAATCAGACATACGACCATACTAGAGGGTGTACAGGCTTATCGTATGCCGAACTCAATCAACCGTCATACTAATCACAGTTTAACTCATCACCAAGCTTATCAGTGCTCCAACTCGCAGTTCATACTATTATGGATATTAGTCCTTCCCTGTGAACGTAATCAACAGTGAATACAGAACACAACTGTCAACAACAGATTCACACTCGATACTACACGTTCATTATTCTGCACTACAGTAGTAATAGACGAACAGACTGAACAGAACAATATAGGAATATGATTCAATATCATGATGACACTACACCACTCAGACAGTACTCAAACAACTTCTGAGACAAAAAACGGGTCTCGATCACCCTTTTTCCATTACTTTAAAAAGACGTTTACAGAATGCACGTACCAATTTTTCGCGCGTAATTCAAGGAACTGCGTTACATCCGGCATACATTTGTCCTACTCTGGCGGCCGTCTAACACTGGCACGCACGGTGGACTCGAACCCGCAAGTGATTTTTATTACAAAATTCATTGTTCCTCTACGATTCCTTCTAGATACATATTTCTTGCTAGTCTAAATGTGCGGGCTATTTTTTTCTTAAGTGTTTCTAATAATTGTTTAAGGGTATCAGGTTCTAAAATCTGCGCATCTACTCTAACGGAACTAAGTGCGATGGCTTCAGTAAGCAAAATTTCGGCCTGTGTTTGCAAAAAGGCCTCCTGTAAATAAAAATCGTTTGATAATGCCGCGTCTCTTGCTGTCTTCATGTTCGTTACTTGTTTCTGCATCTCGTTGATTCTGTCTTTTTGGTTGCGTACCTGATTATCTAATCTTCCGAACTGTTGGTTCTGGAACTCTATGGTTTGGTAGTAAGCATCCCGTTCTCTACGGGCATTTGCTAAATCCTTCTGATATTTAGATTCTCTGTTTAGTTGATGTTTCAGCATGTTGTTGACATCGTCTAAGGATTCTTTTGCTCTTTGTAACTCATCCATTACCTGCTTTGCTTCTCTTTGCTGCTCTTGATATTTCTGTATTGTGTCCTGCAACTGGACTCTTGTTTCTTCCAGTAGGTTTCCTAGTGCTATTCTTGTATCTTTGGTATCTTTGAGTGTTTGTTTTAACTGTATTATTTCCGCGTCGGCAGCTATCAGCATTTCTTCTTTTGCAGCCATTGCCTTATCTCTCTGGCTTAAGATCTCTTCTGGTACTTGAAGTGTAGCCTGTAGCTGCTTGATCTGTTCTTGTAGTGCATGATTTTCTGCTCTTGTTACTTGTAATTCTTCCTGAAGAGGGGTGATATCCGCCTCCATTATTTCCAATTTCCTTTGGAATTCTTCTCGGGCACTGTCTGTGGCGTGCTTCAGGTGTTGCGGCAGTTGTTGGGATAGATTAATTAAAAGGCGACCCATATTTTCTAGTTTCGAAAAAATTGGTGGCAGGGGAGGACAAGGTTGTGACGAGGTTCCGGCGAGGAGTTGTTGTGAGTTTGGAGGTGAATAGTTAAGGGAGGATGTAAAGGCTTCAAAAGTTCCGGTGTGGTGACTGGGCTTGATGGGGCTGCGGTATGGTTCCGGTGGGGAGATGGGGTTAGTAGGCGGGGTTTTGGGGAGAGCAGAGTCAGTAGTTACCTCGTTTATTTGTTTCATTTCTGCATTGTGTGCTTCTGTAGATTCCACGGCCTTCAGTAGCTTGTCTAGTGCATCTTGATTGGATTGCTGCTCATTTTCCTGTTGTTCTGATTCTTTTTCGGTCGAAATTATTTCCGTTTCTACTTGATCTTGTTGTTCTTGTTTCTCAATCGACGATTCATTATGCATTGAGGTGGCAGTATCATGAAACGTCTCTTCTTCTTGCTTCTCGTCTTCTTTATCATCATCTTTATCCTTTCCTGTTGAACCTTGTGCTTCACTTTCTGAGGAGCTAATCCTGATACATTTTCTGCGGAACAATTGATTGAGCTCTTCTTCATCTTCTTCTTCCTCATCTTCTAGTAGTTGAACTGACTCTTTGTGCCTTAAAACTGGTCCTCGTGGTGGTGGTTGAGCGGCGAGTATGGTTGGGAAGAGAAAAAAAAGGATGTGGGGAAGTGTGGATCGAGGGGTGGTTCCTTTGTTGATTTGTTTCACTATGGCGACACACTCCTTATGGATTCGGTGAAAGAAAAATGAGGCGAAATTAACGGGTTCTCATGCGGCAAGGTCGATGGTGGAATAGAATGGTCGGGAGATACCGTATGTGCGTTTTTGGAGGTTAAGGATTGCGACTAAGAACTGTAATGCAGTTCTTTCAGGTTCGGGGCGGCAGAGAATGGCGTATTCATTTGATGAATGGCGTGGGAAGAGTTCGGTCATGCGGGCTACGGGGATACTGGGGCCATTCTCGCGGCCTTGTGGAGTGAGGCGGAAGGCTTCGGCGAAGGCCTGGAAGGTTATTACGGTTCTAGATGGTAGGGAAGGGAAGAGCCATTGTCGTTCAGCGATGGGAGATTGGACGATGGCTGGGATAATTTGTGCGAAGAAGGGATGGGCTCCCACTGAGTGCCAAGGAAGCTCAGCGAAGTTAGCCAGCCCTCGGATATGCAGGTATTCTCCTACCTCGGTAGGGATACCATCACAAAAAGTCGTGTAGTTCGCCAATGCTTCCATTGCGCACGCGAACACGAATACACAGAGCACAGAGCACAGATACACAGAAAACACAATCACAATCACAAGAGCACAATAGCGTTTTTTTGGCGTAACCAAAGAGCTTAAGTACCAATATTACAGTGGGGGGTAGGGATTGATGGTTATCATTGTGTAGTGCTGGAATGATATTGTTTTTAATTTGGCGTGCATGCTTGAGTAATTGGTAAGGAGGGCGGCTTATGACAAAACACGGCTATTTAAGAAAAGAAAAGAAAGAACATAATGAAAAGTAAAACCAAAAAAATGCGATCCATCGCCGAATGATTTAATGCGGATTAATAGCGCTTTGATACGGCCGCAGCTTCGAGCCGTTGATTGCTTTTGGAAGTGGATTTCCGATCAACGTAGTCAACCGAAAAGTTGCTGGCTCGATTTGCTCTGAGATTTTGTAAGGGCCGAACGACCGTAATTTGAATTTGCCTGCGGATCTGTTGGACTTTGCATTATAGAAAAGTACAAGTTGTCCGACCGAAAACACTGGAGTTTTCAGGTTTTGATCGTGCGTTCTTGCCTGTCTTAATTGAACTTCGTGCATGGTTAAAAAACTGAGCCATCGGTGTTCCTCTGACTCTCTGAGTGTGTCCAACCGAAATGTCAGTGAGTCTTCCGGTAGCAGTTTCTGGGTAATGGCTACTCGTAAACTTGGTATAACCATCTCCATTGGTGCTATTGCTTCTAAGCCATAAGCTAATTTGAAAGGTGTCAATCCTGTTGTTACCTTGTAGGTAGTTCGGTATGCCCATAATACTGCAGGTAGTAGTTGATCCCATCTTTCCGGTGATTCCATGATTAATTTTCGAAGGATATTCAGCAGAGATTTGTTTGTACTTTCGGCCAATCCATTGGCACGAGGATAATAAGGAGAACTAAATTTATGTGTAACCTGGAACGACTGTGTAAGTGCCTTCATTAAATTGTTTAGAAAATGAGTGCCTTGATCTGAGACAATTTCTAGTGGTAAGCCAAAACGTGGAAAGACATCGGTTAGCAGACACTTTGCTACTGTAACTGCTGTAGCAGACCGTAAAGCCCAAGCTTCAGCCCATCTAGTTGCATAGTCTGTACAGGTCAGTATGTAACGGTTGTTACTGAAGACTGCTGGTGGTGTAATTGGACCGATAAAATCTAGACCCCACTTCTGGAAAGGTTCTATTGGTAAGATGGGTTGCAAAGGAAAAAATGTCGTTGTAATGGCTGACCCGATCTTTGACAAGTATCACATTGTTTGACAAACTGTAATATATCTCTGTACATTGTTGGCCACCAGAGACCACTCTGTAGAATTTTCCGGTGAGTTAGATCTGCAGCAAAGTGTCCACCGGAAGGAATCGAGTGAGCCAAAGTGATAATTGAGTTAACTTCATGTGGTGGAATACATCAAAGTAGGATTCCAGTGTGATCTACATAATATAGTTCTCCAGCAATTAACCGAAATCGGCGGCTAAAAACTGCAATTTTCCTGCATACTGCTCTAGAAGTCTGAGATGGAAGGCAACCATTAGTGAGAAAGGTCAAGATCTGATCATAATATGAAAATGGGATAGGTGGGTCTACAGAATCTTCATTAATTGGTTCTGATACATAAATTGCAGGTGTCGTGTCATCTATACCCACCGGAGCTTCACCGGAATCTAAGCGGGATAAAAAATCTGCTAAGGCGTGTGAACTGCCTGGCTGGTGAATGACTTCGTAATCAAATTCCTGCAAGAGTAAGACCCATCGCGCTAATCGACCACCTAGATGTTGTTGCCGAACTAAATAGATAAGTGCAGCGTGGTCTACATGAAATGTGAATTTACGGCCTAGCAAGTAATGTCTAAATTTCTTGACCGAATATACTAGCCCTAGACATTCTCTTTCTGTTACAGAGTAATTTTTCTCCGCAGGTGCTAATCTTCGACTTGCATAATACACTGGTCTAAACCATTTATCAATTTGTTGCATAAATACACTTCCAATTGCTATATCTGAAGCATCAACAAATATATGAAACGGGTGATCCCAGTTCGACGGTTGTAAAATAGGAACTTGTGTTAATAAATGCTTTAAACGATCAAATTATCTGACATTCCTGGCTCCATTCAAATTGTCGAGGTGTTTTGCTGATTAGCTTTTTTAGTGGTATAGCTAGATGAGCAAGCCATCGTAAGTGCCTTCCATGCCACCGTACTTGGCCCATAAAGCGCATAACTTCTTTTGGAGAAGTTGGCACCGGAGTTTCTAATACTGCCGAAATCTTATCTGGATCTACTTGGATACCTTGTGCAGATACAATGTGGCCAAGTAACTTGCCACATGAGACCGCAAATACCGATTTGTTTGGATTCAAATAGAGTCTATATTCTCTGCATTTCTGAAAGCAGCACCGTAAATGAAACAGATGTGCTATCATCTTACCGAAAATTGAAAAATCGTCGAGATATACTTGCATAAATGAAGTGAGATAAGGAGAAAATATCTCCTGCATACATCTTTGAAATGTGCTTGGTGCGTTTCTTAATCCAAACCACATTACCGTACAAGCAAAGACACCCCAATTGGTAATAAATGCAGTTTTCGGTATATCTTCTTCGGCCATTCTTACTTGGTTGTAGCCACTGTACCCATCTAGAAATGAATACATCTCATGACCTGCTACTCTATTAAGCATGGTATCCAAAAAGGGAATTGAAAAGGGATCCGGTACGGTTGCTGCATTTAATTTCCGGTAATCTACACAGATTCTCAATTGCTTGTTTTTCTTAGGCACAATCACAATCGGAGAGATCCATTCAGCATGCTCTACTGGTACGATAAATCCAACTTTCAATAACCTATCAAGTTCTGTCTTAACCTGGGATGCATAATGGGGATTCATCCGGTAGCTGGTTTGCTTTATCGGTCTTGACTCTGGCTTTAGCATGACCCTATGTTGGTAGATACTGGGGTCCAATCCTTTCATGTCTTTGTAGTCCCATGCAAAGACATCAATGAATTCTTGGAGTAGCTGGATTAAATCTGCTCAAAATGTTTCCGGTAAGTCTTGCTTTATCTTCATAGGACGCGGATGATCTTTATCTCCTAAATTGTAAGTAAGCAGCTGATCTTCAGGGACATAGAACTGTTGATGTTTCTCTGTGTTGTCTGTTGGTTTAAAAAGTTGCTGCAATTCATCGTCATGTGTCGAAACAGTGTCTTCCTTCTTAGCCTCTTCTGTGACGGGTATTATTGTACAGACTGAAGCATTCCAATTATCTACAACGTGTTGTAGATCAATAGTCCCTAATGAAATTAAGTCAGCGTTACTCTTCAAAAACTCTTCTTCTTCATCATCTGACAATCCATCTAGCATATGGACTGGTTCAGCAAAATACGGTCTAGCGTGTAACTCGCAAGGTTGTATAGCATCTAATTTTACCACATATCTACGATTGGCATCTTTAAACGTAAGCTCTTGTGCAGACCAGTCTTGTATTACCTTCGCATGTTTCAGCCAAGGTCGGCCAAAAAGAAGGTTGTAATCCAAAGTGGATTCTGGCAAATCTAGTATAACAAAGGTCATTTTAAAGGTCGTACCTTGCAAAGTGATGGGTACATTTTGCACAAGTCCTACAGGATGGACTCTTGATTGATCTGCCATTCTGACAAAAAATTGAACTGGTTCGACTTCGGTCCATCCTAGTCTTTTGTATAATGCCGCAGTCGCAATGTTAACACCAGAGCCTCCATCAATTAATACCTGCGTAATCTTATAATTCTTATACCATACTGTAATCAAGGGAACTGAATGATCAACCGTAGAATCAGGTTCCGGTTGAACTGCTGCTGTTGCCGAAATACAAGAAGGTACCGGACTGAACTGTTGTTGGAACTATTGTCGAATTCCAGGTACTAATGCCACTAGTTGGCCCAAAGGCAGAGTGATCGATGCCTTAGATAAGATTTCCCAAGCCTGTTGAGATTGATCGACAGGCTCTACTGATGTTGAAGTTGATGCCTCTGCTGATGCGGAGGTGTCTACGGTGGGCAAAGTATCTGCTGCTGATGATGTTTCTGCTGCTAACTCCCTTTGTTGTGTTCCTTCCTTTGTTAACAAAGGTTGGGCTACCGGAATAGGCTCTGGAAAGACTGGTGGTTCTGTTGTCGTCCGTTGACTAGCTTTGTTATACATTCTGTGTTGTTCACGTACCCCTGGTTCAAATATTTCTGCTGCCGGTTGCAATTGTTTACCGGAACGAGTCTGGACTGCAGCAGCCTGTGTCTCTACCGGTGTGAGTTTTACCATGTTGGCCATTGTATTTTGGCGTTCCTTCTTCCTTTGATCATACTCAGCTGCATCTTTGCAAAATCTTCTAATATGTCCGAATTCGCCGCAAAAATGACAGCGTGGTGGTGGTAGATTGGGATTTTCTGGTGGTACTCCGTTCTGCCAGCGGTTTGCATTAAAATTGTTGTTCCTCTGTCCTCGATAGTTACGATATCCTTGCGGTTGATTGTTTCTCAATTGCGGAGGCATGTAGTGATTCCCTGGCTGTCCATGTTCTTGAATAACTGCATTGACCGTTGTTGTTCCCTGTATTCTGGCATTGTAAACACAGTTTCCAGTGGTGTGTCCGGTAGTGTTGCAGATAGCACAAAACGTTTGATTGAGTGCACAATTGGCACTAGTATGACCTGAATTTTTGCATATGTTGCAGTATACCTGTCTAGTCATATCTTCTGCAACATTCTTGTTTGCTTTTAACCATTCTAAATCTTCTGTGAATCCACCGACTTTGTGTTCCAGTTGCAGAGTCATTGCAATGATTGCATCGAGGGACATGGCTCCGACACATCTTATGATCATGATCTGCTTAAGTTGTGGAACTAAGCCATTGATGAACCACTGAGTGATAACATCATCTGGTAAGTTAGCATGGGCCGGTGGTAGCTACCTTAAGTGTGTTCTGAAGAGAGTAGCATACTCCTGTACAGTTTGATTTGGTTTCTGTCTGTTGTTCTGCAGATAATCAAAAATTTTGGCTGGATTTTTTTTTAGCGTGAATCGTTGCAGAAAAGCATCTCGTACTGCTTCATAGGTGCCGAAATGATTAATATTATATTCTGTAAGCCATCTAGCTGCTTCATTAACAAGTGTAGATTGGAAGACAATAGCTTTGTAGGCCTGATCCGGTGGATGATTGAGTACTGCGTAGCTTATCTCGAAGGTGCGTACGTGAGCATCCGGATCATCTCCTGGAAATCCACCAAACTTAGTGTATGTCACTCCCGTTGGAGGTGGCCTGGGTGGACATAATTGTTGTTGTCCGTTCATTGTGAGCATGTTATACTTTCCTTCTGAACTACCGGAATCTGTATCGTCGGATAACGCACTTTTCGGTGCGATTATCTTGTCTAATATGCTTCGAATCTCTATTTCGAACAGCCTTCCTTCCTCCTTGATGTCCAGTGTATGGGAACTTGCTTCCAAGCACGGCAGATGGGCTGAAGATTTAGCAGAAAATGCTAAATTGTCACCGAAAAACTGTGATTCTCTTACCGAAATTTCACCGGAATGAACCGAAATTGTGCCCGAATTCGACGTTTTTTCGCCTTCGCCGATTTCTGTGACTAAAGTGTTTCTAATTGTAGATGAATCTGAATCTTTTCCCAAGAGTGTTAAGCTAGATTCCAAATGCGTCTTGGTAGGTTCTGGGATTACTATATCTTTGACAGACTGTGCCAAAATAGTACCGGACTCTACCAGAGGCGTAACAGGTTCTACCGGAATATGACTGGAATCAGTTTTAACGTTCTTAACTTTCTTGACAACTGGGTCAGTCCTAGTTGTACTTCTACCTCCCAAAGTTGGCTTTAGTACTCCAGACTGATGGTTCTTGGGATACGTTTCATCGGATCGAGTAACCGGCATATATCATCTTTTGTACTATTCGCGTAGTATTACTAACGGGACAGTCTGCAACAGTCTGGTCTATTGCTACTGCCAATCGAACGATAATCTAATTCTGACAAATGACTGGCAATTTTGATGCCACCTTCCCATAGACGGCGCCAAGTGTTAAATGTTACACAGTTACGATGTTTTAATAACTAGCCGAAATCGTACCGAGCAAGTATTTAACATAAAATAGAGGTTCACTGTAAACTATATTAAACTTTCAATTACCGAAAGGCGTTGTCAGATCAAGTGGGTTCTTGGGAGTGGTAGGGGTCTGTTTGACAGAGGCCCTGTACTATCTTCCCAAATCCTTACATAACCACAAATACTCTTATCGCGTCTTAGCTCAGATACTTAGTTTTAACTGACCAATAACTGTTTCTGCGTATTATGATGCCGAACTTACAGACTAATCTGCTATGGTAACGGAGCAATAGTTTGGTTCTGACTTGTAGAGTAATAGAGTTACTCAACTTACTAAACTTATGCGAATCACTACACACTTCTTCAGGACAGACATGTATACCAGATTGTAATCAGACATACGACCATACCAGAGGGTGTATAGGCTTATCGTATGCCGAACTCAATCAACCGTCATACTAATCACAGTTTAACTCATCACCAAGCTTATCAGTGCTCCAACTCGCAATTCATACTATTATCGATATTAGTCCTTCCCTGTGAACGGAATCAACAGTGAATACAGAACACAACTGTCAACAACAGATTCACACTCGATACTACACGTTCATTATTCAACACTACAGTAGTAATAGACGAACAGACTGAACAGAACAATATAGGAATATGATTCAATATCTTGATGACACCACACCACTCAGACAGTACTCAAACAACTTTTGAGACAAAAAACGGGTCTCGATCACCCTTTTTCCATTACTTTAAAAAGATGTTTACAGAATGCGCGTACCAATTTTTCGCGCGTAATTCAAGGAACTCTGTTACATCCGGCATACATTTGTCCTACTCTGGCGGCCGTCTAACAGTTGTCTCCTATTAAGGCATAGTCTTCAGCATCTTGCTCCATGATCGGTTTTCTTGCTAGGCAAACCTCATTGGGTAATGTTCCAGATCTCATGAATTCTATCAATGGAGCACTCCAATCTGGAATTAACGACACATGATAAAGGATGGCATGATCCACTCGGGGTCTCTCTTTGCACGTTGGAAAATTCTCAATCCACTCATGAATTTCTTTGTCCATGCTAGGCCAATACACTCCTAAACATTTTAAATTTTGCAATGTTCGCTGTTTAGAGTAGTGATTTCCTAGCAATCCTTCATGGGCTTGTTGCAACCAACTGCTATGTTCATCGTCCTCAACGCAACAAGCTAATACACCTTCTGTATCTTGTTTGTTTATGCTTCCCGCCAATATTTGATATTTTTGTGATCTTACAATTTTTTCTATCTTCGTTTTCACATTCTTGTTTGCAAGTCCGAAGGTTAGGATAGTACCAACTTATTTGCCCATTTAGGAACAACTTCTAAATTGAATAGATAAGCATCGGGCAATTCATCGGACACACCTTGCGGTGACTCACCTGAAGTGATGTGAGAAAGATGGTATGCCTGAGGTGGCTTCTACCTTTCCTAACAAGCACTTCAAAGTCATATTCCATTAGTAAGAGAAACCATCTTACTAAGCGTCCTGTGTTGCAAGGTTTATTGACCAAATATAATAAAGCTTAATGATCAGTAAAAAATTGAACTTGTTGGCCAATAGATAGTGTCTAAACTTCCTCACAGCATATACCATGCCTAAACCTTCTCGCTCAGTTGTGGTATAGTTTTGTTCAACAGCGTTCAATTGCTTGCTAGCATACACTATAGGCAAATCTAAATTTCCTTCACCTATTGGTTATGACAACACACATCCTATTGCATAATTGGATGCATCCACGTGGACATGGAATGGCTTATTCCAATCACGAGTGGTCAATATTGGTGTTGTGCACAAACGTCCCTTCAGTTCATTGAAGGAATTTTCGCATTCATCATTCCACTCAAAGTTTGTTAGCAAAGCATAAAGAGGTTTGGCTATGATTGCATACATGTGGATGAACCTGCGATAATATGCACAATGGCTCATAAAGGCTTGTACCTCTTTAACGTTCCTTGGCCATGGAAGCTCAGCAATGGCTCTTCTTTATCCTCATCTATTGATATTTCGTTCTTCGAAACAATATGACCTAAGATTTTGCCTTGACGTACAATGAATACCTACTTTTTTGGGTTCAGACACACTCGATATTCTATACACTTGTTGAAGATCTTTTTGAGCTCAGGGATGTGGTATCTTCTTTCTTGGGAATGAGCACATAAATCATCCACATATACTTCTAAGATCTTTCACAAGAACTCTTTGAAGACATGACACATGAGCCTTTGGAATGTTGCAGGTGCATTGGTGAGCCCAAATCGCATCACACGAAATGCAAAAATTCCCCATTCTATAGCAAAAGCCAATTTGTGTTGATCTTTTGGGGCAATGACTACTTGGTTGTAGCCTGAAAATCCATCAAGGAAGCTATAAACTTCCTTTCTTGCAACACGCTCCAATAAGTGTTCAGTCATTGGAAGCGGATAACTATCTCGACTCATAGCAGCATTAACTTTTTTAAGGTTAGCACACACTCACAACTTTCCATTCTTCTTGGGCTCCACTACAATGGGGGACACCCATTCAGTGTGCTCAATCTCATAGATAAATCCAACTTCAATCAACCTATCAATTTCTTCTTTTATTTTATCTACATAAGTGTCATTATATGTGTAGGGCTTTTGTTTGGTGGGCTTGGCATCAGCCGTCATGGGGATAGTATGAGATAAAATTTTCCGATCTACTCCTTTCAAGTCTCTATAGTGCCATGCAAGCACATCCCTATATTCCCTTAATAGAGCTACAAGCTCTGCTTCTTCTTTTGCACTTAGGTCCTCTCCTATGTACGTACATCACTCTTCATTCTCTTCAATGGTTACTACAATTTTTTTTGGTTTCTTCTTTGTTATCATATGCTTCTCCCATGATGGCCTCTCTTATAGGCATTCGTACCAAAATTTTTCGGTCTTCCACTTCGTATTTCTTGAAATTTTCTGGTACTTCCAACAATGATTCCTCCTCTTCATGTTTCATAGCTTTTCTCTTCTTTTCTTTTGACCTCCTTCACTTCCTTCCTTCAAATTTATAGTTTTACTGCTTATGAGAGGTTCTTCTTCTTTTTGAGTCAATACTCCTACATCTTCTAGATAGTGCTTTTCTGAATTAAAGCAACTATCCATTACAATGGATTGTAGATCTTCGTCGTTTTCTTCCTCCTCTATGACATCACTAGGGTCACATTCTTTTAGCAAGGGCTGACATGAACACCAAAATATCATAACCCTCCTCATCACAATGAGGTGTCCATTGTTCTTCATGGACTGCAATGTCCATGGTAGCTAAGATTTCTGCCCAGCCATGAGGCTCAAATTCCTCATCTTGAAAGATCATCGGTGTATAGGTTGGGTCTTTAATTGGTCTATCTCCTGGAGAAGCTCCTTCTTCTCTCACTTTTAGGCATCTTTCCTCTTCCTCTGCGACCTTACACATCCACAAATGAGTATCTTCATGCATCCAGGATGGGTCAGGTGAACTTTCAGAATGCATAGAGATAGAATCTTCTTTTGCTTTGTGCATAGGATTCCACTGTAGGGGTGGAACATCTTTGAAGGTGTAATCCATTAGGAAAAAGGGTGAACCCTGCATGGGCCTTGTAAGGATCCCTAATTTTCAGGGATTAAGCCTCATTCTGCTGTTGTCTAAGGGGACAAAGTGCATTTAATAGGGCACTTTTTAGTAGGCTGGAGTAGGCTTTTTTTAAGGCTTACTAGGCTCCTCTCTCTCTTCTTTTAGAGAGAGAGAAAGGGAATCTACTTTCCACATCATCAAACTCGAGCATGTATGGGAATAAAAAAATGATTTTTTTTTAAAGTCTCAATTTCAGTGTTTATTTACTTGAAAGGGCTCATTTTTTAATATATATGTCAGAAGTGACCTTTTTTGAGTTTAGTTTTTAATTTTCCTTTTGAAAAGCAATATTTTTAAAATCCCTCCAAAAGTAGAGTGCCACATCATCAAATCCGTAACTACTCTTCACCCAAAAAATGACTTTTTCAAAATTTCAACATTTTTGGCTATTCTCAGTGGAAAAACACACTGTGACCCATCCTCATCCAAGAAAACAAACTTTTCTTGAGAAAATCATGCTCTAGCATCTCTTCCAAACAAATTTCTGGTCTCTTTCTCAGTATTGTTTAATTGTTGGAAAAGATGGTGTTGACACCTATTACAAACCTCACATTAGGACGTCCTCATGCCCCAGCATCAACAAGTATCCATGTTCGTGTGCCCAGAGAGTTTGCTCCAAATACACAATGCAACAATGATGTGAACTCTCAAAATGAGCGTCGTGAAGCTGGAGAAAAGAATATTGATCTTTGGACTCATGGTTCATTATACCCTCCTGATCCAATGTCTTCTTACCATCCAACATTCCATAACCTCTCAACTTTACTTCAGTTCATCGGTGCCGGTAAAGCTGGGCTCTTAGGTTATTGTCAACGATTATCTACACATTCAACTGCCATTACTAAGTATTGGATTCAACAATATCAACTAAATCATACAAGGTTGGTCACTTTTGAAAGCACAATCATATCTTTACAAGAAAAGCTTGCAGAGCTTGAAAAGCATATGGAAGAAAAGGAGAGAACAATTGAGATATTTAAAAACAATGTCCAACACTTGAGAGAGACTCCACTTGGGATGCGACGTAGGAGACGATCATTAACATCCTTTGACTCTCTTTCAATTGGTGGTGGAGCACGCAAACGACGAGTTTTTGCAATAAGGTTTGGCTTGTATTTGTTTCTCTTTTTGGAAGACTTTTATATGTATATATATATATTTTTTTTTCTTGTTATGTAGGTCATTCGTTGAAGATGTTAATGCATCATCAACAACAGAGGATCAATTCAAGTTATTAAATTCTTGTTTGACCAACAAGCAGGTGGTTAGTATTTTGGAGTCACGGATAGGAAACCTTATCAAGAAGAAAGTGATTAAAGATTTCACAAAAAAGTTACAAGATATTATCACTCCTAGAGACGTGCAGATGGTATGTGATGAAGCAGGAATTAGTACTAAAGGATACAGTGCATTGTACAACCTTTTGAAGCATTCATTAGAAAGAGAAGGTATTTTACAGAATATGTTTCCATCTCCTTACAAGGTATCGCTAAAGAAGTCAATGTCCAATGAAGATATAACTAGTATTCTTGGAAACTACTTATATATAGAGGATATTATGCCTATGTCTATTTATCATTTATCTACATCCAAAAAAGAGTTGAAAAGCGCAGTTGGAAATGGATTTCCTTACACAAAGTACAACAACATATTCGTAGATTTGGAGAGGCTTCAACAGGCAATGGTTCAATTTTACAAATCTACTATACCAGGTATGTGCACTATTGTTACCTTGCTATACATTGTATTTTGATTTTATAAAGATTTTGCTAATTTATGCAGATTGTAATACCAAATTACAGTTTATATTGAAGTTAGATGAATGCCAGATTATAAAGGGACGACGAATGGAGAGATTGAGTTTGACACTCATGAATGAAGCTATGAGAAATGCCATATCTGATGAAAGTTGTAACTCTAGCTCTAAGTCTACATATAGTGTTCAATCCGAGAAAGAAATATGGTGGTTAGGTGCTATTGAAGTACCTAAAGAATCCAATGATGTTCTTTCATGGATTTTTAGTAGGACCCCATGGATCACTAAAGTAATAATTTCTCAAATTCATGGTGCAAAGCTCCACATAGAAAACTTTGGTGATTTTGAGATAGATTGGCACTTGGGTGGGGATTTAAAAACTATCAAATGCATGTTAGGTTGCAAGCAAGGTGCATCTGCTCGTTATCCATGTCCATTTTGTACTCGAGGCTACAAAGTAACAAAGGGACAACAAAAAGTACTATCTAGCTTAGATGAATACATAGATGCACCTACTTCCACGGAATGGGATAGACCTTTGTTAAGGTGTCCAATGTTAGAAATACCTAACCGTGACACATTAGATAAAGATTGGAATCCCATTATTCCATTTCCATTAGTTAATGTTCACTTTTGCACATTGCATGCTTTCATGAGAATATTTGATAGATTATTGAAGCTCCACATAGAATATGCATTTTCCATGAAGCCAATTGATAAATCTGTACAAGCAATCAAAAAATTGGAAGAGTTGCTTAATTCGATTGGTTGTCATGGTGGTAATGTAACTCTAGTTGTCAAAAAACCTGGTGCATCGCAAAATAGTTTGCAACAAGTGTCAATGATAGGGAAGAAGGCAAGAAAATTTTTCAGAACAGGTGTAAGCCCTAAGAAAAATGAATGCAGGGAGCTATGGAAAGACTTGTGCATGATCACCACTGATAATGATTCTCAAATTGACCTTAGTAATAGGCGAAAGAAGGTTTGGTCATGCTTAGATAAGTTGGTAGGTTTAATGAGTCTTAATAGCTCCAACAAAAATGACCGTCAGTTGTTTCAAGATACATTAATGGAGTTTGCAAAGTGTTTCATCCTATCTTGGGGAGAGAGCAATATTACACATTACATTGTAAGTTTTCTTATTTTTTCAATTTTCTTGTTGATAAGATTGTGTTATATGTACTTATATCATTTCAGCATATTTTATTTGCACATGGAGCATTTTTTATGCATCGATATGGTTCATTGGAGATTTTTAGTACACAAGGAATGGAGAAGTCACATTACAAGGCTAGAGGTGTTTACTTCAAGAACACACGACATGGTGGTGGTGCAATGCAATCAAACTATATGGAAGAGATGTTTAATTGGTTTTATCGTACTGCATTTTCAAGGACATATGCAATGGAACGAGCCAAGGAGTCGAAAGTTGCAAAACTTGCAAGATTTAATCAACACAACTTAGCTAGTGAAAAATGGAAGTCATCATTGGGACCTTTACGTCATGCTCAATGGCGGGCTACAAGAACACGACAGGGTTCATCATGGAAGTGAAGTCATTTAATACATTCATGGCATTTTCTGAATAATTCATAAGGTTTGCTACACACTAATCTCTTGTTTGCAATTTTTCAGGTAATTTTTAATTTTTAAACTATTTTTTGTCCATTCAGATGTGAACAGAACCTTTTTAAGTGAAACATTATAAAAGGAGACTCATTGTCTCATTTCAACATTCTAGCACTATAGAGGATGGCACGAACAAAGCAAACTGCAAGGAAGGATCCCATTAACTTTCCTACCTATGTGCAAGGCACTCAGAAGCTACATGGATGAATCACCACAAAAGGCGACGTAGTGTCTCGCGCTCTGCATCCCATCGCGAAACAGGTGGTGGCCATACCTCTGGGAGTGAACAGTTGCATGAACAAGTGGAACATGGGCAATCCAGGGAAAAGGCCGTAAATCAACCCCAATCACCACCATCATCATATGATGAGCCTCCATCACCAAAGAGACCAACAAAGACAAGGGTGAAGGAGCGTGCTCATAGACAGGTAGTTTCTGATGATGATTTTGATGAATCGCATGAGGATGTGTCTCAACAACGTTCACAATCAAGTGATGAGAGTCAAACATTGCCACCATGGGGTAACGAAGAAATACCTACAAATCATAGGGTTACTATAGCGGGAAAGACACTACCATCAAATCAGGGGGCCATACCCAATGATCAAGAGAGAGAGCAAAGCCAGCAACAACATCCTGAACAAGGAGAAAGCTCAAGACGCGTGCAACGGAAGAAGAAATTCTTTCAACCTCGTCGTAGACCACCCCAACCAAGACCACAAGAAAATGTCCAACGAAGACCACCACCACCACAAGCTAGAGCACCACAACGAAGAAGAAGATATACGAAGGCATTTGCAGAGATAAGGCACTATCAAAAGACAGCTGAGCTTCTCATACCTAGAAGACCCTTTGCAAGGGTGGTCAAAGAAGAGTTACAAAGGTATTGTGCAGGGTTAAGGATCCAAGCTCTAGCTTTAGAAGCTTTACAAGAGGCAGCTGAAGCATTTTTGATATCAATGCTAGAGGATTCCAACCTGTGCGCCATCCATGCTAAGCGAGTCACTATACAACCGAAGGACATACAGTTAGCTAGGAGAATTAGGGGTGATTGTAGCTAAGTTTTGTAACTGATCTCTATGGACAAGAGATTTTTTGTAAATATTGCCATTTTCAATGAAACATTAGCACTTTTCCTCTATTCCATTTATAATCTCATTATTTAGAATGAAACATGAGCAGTCATTTTACATTTCCATGTGTTTTCTTGTGATAATCTCTCATATATGAATGATTGTTTTCTTATCTTGTCATTTTGATCTAGTGATAATATCCCTGTACTGATATTTCTTTTTTATTTAAGGTCATGTAGGTCTTGTAGGGCATTGGGAGGCCAAATAAGGCCCTGCCACAGAAACGCGAGAGAAGGCCCTGCAAAACGTTTGCAGGGCCTTCTCCCGCGTTTCTGTGGCAGGGCCTTATTTGGCCTTCTAATGCCCTACAAAACCTTTGAAATATGAAAGAGGGATCATGACTAGTAAAGCTAGTTCAGGGGTAGTTAATATGAACAAATTTTGACCTCCCTATACCTTTGAAACATATGAGCAGAGCATTTTGAAACTTAGAACATTTGCATTCTTGAAAATATCCATCTAGTGAAGGTTCAGTCTCATGTAAGGTAACCTTGGGCATGTCAGGATCTTTAGTTTCATTCTTTTGGACTCTTGATCATTGGGTATGGCCTCCATTAAGGTCTTCTAGGGCATTGGGAGGCCAAATAAGGCCCTGCCACAGAAATGCGGGAGAAGGCCCTGCAAACGTTTTGCAGGGTCTTCTCCCGCGTTTCTGTGGCAGGGCCTTATTTGGCCTCCCAATGCCCTAGAAGACCTTAATGGAGGCCATACCCAATGATCAAGAGTCCAAAAGAATGAAACTAAAGGTCCTCCCAATGCCCTACATGACATCAATAAATCACATGCAGGTCCAAAAGAATTTTAGATAATATACTGAAAAAGAAATACTTGAGACAATTGTAAATAAAGCAAAGTGAAAATTTGATATTAATTCAATTGTTTACATCAATTGGCTTTGAGTTTCTCAATGACTCTCTTTCGACGCTCCAAAGCCATGGGTAGGGTGTAAGTCAAAATTGAGTTTGCTATTTGATCAACATTTCTAACACCTAGACCTAGAGATATACCTATTTGGCCTAAGACCTTTCCACGGAAGTTGGAACCTAAGGTTGTAGTTACAAGGGATTTCTTAACTAAAAAGATACAATTACTCCCCTGTGTAATGGTTGATAAACAAAGCAATTTACTTAAGGCCTTTAGACACCATGTCATGAAGTGGCCCTGAGGACTGAACTCTTTATGGATAATTACAAAATGGTCTTTGGGAAGTTTCCCAATGTAGTTTGCAAGGGATGAGCCACCTCCACGAGCCACTCAATCACCTCCGCTCCTTGCTGCAAAGTTGTCGACTTCAATCACCTCCTGCACAAAGTTTTATGATTAGTAGCTGCATGTGTTTGTAAGAATGAATGACATGAATTGAAGATACTTACATCCTGAACTCTATCTTCTTCTTCTCCTCTCTCTTGAAGTTGTAAATTAATGCTGGAGTGGGACATCCCACTCTGCTCGATTACTGGTGAGGCGGGAATTTTTTATTCCAATATCCTTTCTTGTGCATTATTAAATTGTTCTTCTATGATATGTTCATGTTCACTTGTGAGTATGTCATTGCAAACCAATTTTATTGTGTCGGCCACTGAGTCACCAAATGGCAAACACTTTTTCTCCAACAACTCAGAGGTACTATCCAAAGGACACTCTGACAAAGTACAAAACAAACTTAGGCATTCATCAAGCCGTAGCCCAAATGCCTTCTCTACATCATGTAAAAACAAATATTCTTGTCCCTCGACAAGAACCATTGAAAAAGTTTCAATCTCCACCTCTGGAATAGTTGCTTCTGGCTCCGAAGAGGTGGATGGCTTAGGCACTTCTTTCAACTTATCATCCACACCAAGAGGATAAGTTTTCTCAATAGCTTCTCTCTCTAATAGGAGATTCAAGGGTTCTTGAGGTGGTTCCTTTTTATCCTCGACAAAACCACCTGTAAGAAGATGAGGGATCTCATGAGGAATTGGTTCTGGTTCCTCATTCACAAAGAAAATTGTGGCAGCAATGAATGAAAGATATTTTGCACCCATCTTGCGTTTCCTATTCAATTTCTTTATAAGTGGCACAGTTTCATCAAGAAGGTGCCCTGCTTCCTCTGCAATTGCCTGGAACCGTTTCAATCGTTTTGCAAAAGCCTCATCACCTTTGTGAATGTAGGTGAGAAGGTCACATGGAACCCAAGTTCCATCATATGGTGGTATTTCAATGGAGAAACGCAATATATGAACTTGCATATATTGAAGTAGCTCCTCCAAAGCATCGGCATTCATTTGCACGGTTCCATGGAGGTCAGGAACCTTGGAGAGAAGATCATATAGGTCATGTTGACCTTTATAATCTGAATCCTCCAAAAATTCTAGAAACTTGTGGCGTGCACTCTTAGTAGGTACAGAGGTGGAAGCCATAGCTTGCAAATGCAAACTGTTCTAACACTCAATGTGGTTGCAAAAGTGAGAAATGAGGAGAGAGGACTCCTATTTATAACTTTTCTAGAATTTTTAAGTGATGGGTCCCACTTTTTCATAGAAGTGACTTTTCCTTAAATTAAAACATAAGAGTCTTGAAAAGGAAAACTTTGACATTTGAGATCACATCAAAGGAAATAAACAATAAGAATGCTCTTTCAAGAAAAACCTTGAGAATTTACAGATACAAGTAGAATGTGGCCAAAATATCCTTGAAGCAAATGTGAAAAATTTTTCATTACAAAAATAGGTTTGTTTACAGGTTTCACAGTATCTTTACAAAAAAGAGTTATGACAATGAAATGTCAGTTCCATCCATGCTCCAATCTGCAAGAACCTTGATTTTGTCTTCCAATCTCTTTCCAATCTGTGGACAATTCATAAAAGAGTAAAACATTTTCAAATCATGAACAATAGTGATAGAATAATATATATATATATATATATATATCTATATGTATATATGGAATACAACTCTTACCTTGTTCCCTCGTATTCGAAATTTGAAATCATGAACATCGTCATATCCCATGATAAGTAAGTGCTCTCTCAAGTTGGCCAAGTTCCAATGTTGATTAACTAAAACCACCTCCATATCATTGTTTGGTAACTTCACATTAATTTCAAATGAAGCTAAAAAGATCCCTCCGAGCTTTGCAAAGGTATCCACT
Source organism: Ceratopteris richardii (assembly GCA_020310875.1). NCBI lineage: Eukaryota > Viridiplantae > Streptophyta > Polypodiopsida > Polypodiales > Pteridaceae > Ceratopteris > Ceratopteris richardii. The sequence goes on from CM035411.1 coordinate 55,848,772, forward strand.
CTCCTAGTTTACACATCCAACGATCATAATAAAATCTGATGTACAATGAGGTGCGATGTTTTAAATACCGAAACCCTATACCTGTGTCACCAATTCTACAACGATATCTATCCCCTTTTGACAACCCTTCTACATAACCCCAGTTTTCCCCTAACAATCCTTCTACTGCTTCGTATGTAATATCTTTACATAGGAACATTGTAGGAGTTTCTACAAAAGGAATGCCTTGAAATATGAAAACAAAGCAATGGATTGGTAGAGTCCAATGAAGACCTATTGATCTAGATACTCGTGTGAATTTCAAAGAGTTATGTATGTCCATCACCATCTTACGCTTGAAAGATGATATGGACCAAAAATCAGGTTTTGGCCACTCTAAACTAAGAAGAGAGTCAACTTTGATAATCTCCAACCTTCCATATTCACCATCTGTGGAAGGAACAATGTACTTGTGAGTGTAAAAGAAGATCCTTTCACGAATAAGTTTAGCAGGAGGTACATCTGGAAACACTAATGCCCCAATGTCTGCATGTAATGCTTTGAAAGTTCCTGTGAGACTATGAAGTGGTTGCTCTTCCACTAAACTGGAAGGAAATATGACTGTAGCAATGAAAAACATATGAGATGAGTAATTAAGACATTTAACACCATGAAGCATTGAGAAAATAGAAATACTCACAATGGATTGGATATCTAATTCTACTGGAGTTTTCTAACTTCATGGTTGAAACTGTGAAGACATGTTGTACAATAGCAACCATCCCACCATGTGTTTGCTGCTTGAAGCCTAAGAGCTTACCTTTCCAATGAAGATCCAAATTTCCACGATCTCGAACACGATGAGGACCAAGTCCAGATGGCTGCATGTACACCCATGCACCTTTGCAAAACTCTTGTGGTAGCCAACTTCCTTCCATTGTTTTGATGGTGTGGCACGTCATTGTGTGAACTTCGTCCTTTGGTCTCCTACGAGCTCTGGAGCTTTCCATGGGAGTAAGAGTTGTTGTCATTGCTGCAGAAGTTGGGAGAATGGTAGGAGGAGAAACAATGCTTCTGTTGTATGGTATGGAGGGAATAGAGGTGAAAAATATGACTTTTTGGGTTTTGGGTATGAAAATGGGAGTTTGAAGAGGGAAAATAGAGTTTTTTGAGTCATTTTGAAAAAAGTCACTTTTTTAGTCCACAAACATGCACGGATTTTGAATTAGAAGTCAAAAATAGCACTTTTGACCCTGAAAAGTGATATGGAGGTCATTTAATGGTATTATGATGAGTTTTACAACTTTTAAAAAATTTTGAATTTTTGGGCCCAGCCTGATTACGAGATTTCTTCTCTCTCTAGAAGACAACCCTGAACATAGAGGAATCTTTTCCCCTCTTCCCCCTTCAGCCTAGTATTTTATAGGGTATAGACTATGGCCACCACCCTCTTCTGATTGGTCCATCACTAATCACTCCTTGAGCTAAAAGGCCCATCCAGGGTTCACCTTTTTTCCTAATGCCTTCAAGTCGAACTTGTTGGTGACCCCTAAGTGCTAAAAGTACAAGGAGTTGGTTGCCCAATCCTGTACTATTTGCAGTTGTCATAGGAAGGGTCTTCCTAGGGTCATCTCATCGATATTATTTTTCTCAAAGTCGCATATAGCAAATGTATGTTCAAACTCTATACCACAAGTGGTTAGAGTTCTCCCTTCTAGCACTCCTAGAGGTCTTTCAAAATTATCATTTGCCATTTGAAGCTTCATTCTAGTTGGTCTTAATGTGGGTTTGCCCCATCGCTTCCACAAGGAGGTTGTCGCAATAGCAACACCAGCACCTGAATCTATGATTGCTTTGGTTGTGTTACCCTGGTAGTTGATTGAAAGATAAGTATTACCTTCTTCACCCTCGCTCATGTCTCCTATTTATCTAGAGGTATATCTAGTACTTTTTGCTTAGAGCCTGCTTTTGACATATTGGAATCATGTTTTGGAACTTGATCCTTCACATGATTCCATAGCTCAGGTTTTGCTTTGAGTAGCTCTTCTACAGTGAGATGACACTGAACCTTAGTGTTCTTAATGACATCAGTGTTTCTTGGAACCACTGAGTCTTCATTTCTTACAATATTCTGGGAGCTCTGATATGAAGAGATCCAGATTCCCATGGCCCTGTGAATTATGGCAACTCTTGTAAAGAATTAGATTCGAAATCTAGTCTTTCATCTTCTTGTTGCTCTGCTTGGTCTTCAGATAGATGGAATGTCTTGGGGAAATTGATCATGAATATCATCAATCTCAGGAATAGGAGGGGGATTACCCTTCTCCTTGGCCCATTTTTCTTCTTGTATTTCCCGCAAGAACTCTTGAGAGTATTGCTGGATTGAAAGAGGTGTTCCATCATCGACGAAATCAGGAACGTAAGCTTTTCTTGGTAGTGAGCTTTCTCTTTCAACAACTGGTTGAGCCTGTGGAGGTAAATAAACTGAGGGCTTGTTTACCAATTGCTCTAATCTTTCTAATAAGCCTTGGAAATGAAAATCCGGTTTAACAGAGTTTGTCTGATTGAACTTTTGACTAGTCTCGAGCATAGCTTGAGCTAGTTCTACCATTTTCATGCACATTTTTGTCCCTTCAATCTCTAAATATGCTCTAGGATAACTCTTGTCTAGGTTTGCAGCTCTTGGATCTTCTTTAAGTCGAGCTTGGTAGGCCTTGAACATCATGTCCAAGCCTTTTGGGATTGGATTTGCAAGAACAGACCCTGGTTGTGGTCTATTTACAGTGAGTGGTGCGGTGGAATGAGGTGGAGTGGGTGGAGCTTCGGCATGCGAGGGGCTTTGAGATGCAATATCTTCTATTTTTGTCTTTGCATCTTTCAGGCTATCCTCTAGCTCAATTAATTTTTTATTCCACTTGCGATTAGCTTTCTCTCTAGTATCCTTCCAAGTTCTTGTTTTGCTCTTACAAGGCTCTCCTAATTCACTTGGCTCTGATTGCTCTGCTGGTTTATCTTGTGTTAATGCTTGTGCCCTAGTAACTGCCTGTAGAGGAGCCATGTTACTGCTACTTGAACTTGAATCTGCCCCTAAGCCTACCACATTAATGGGTGTAACCTTGGGTGATTAGAGGGGTTCATGGGACATTCTCTCGGGAGATGTTCCTTGCCACACTCAGGACAAAAGCCTTGTATTGTGATGTTTTTTCCTTGTCGTGGAGTGAGTGAGTGGGGACATTCACGAATGAAATGGTCACCTTGACATCTAAAACATGGTCATCTAGGGCCTTGTGGTCTTACTTGTCTCGCTTGGGACCTGGGGTTAGGATTCGTGTACATGATACTCGAGTATTCTGGCTCCCAATTTGGTTCCATAGGTGGTGCCGCATATGGATAGGAATAAGCTTGTGGACTATCTTCATGGGAGTAGTCTGAACTATGAGCATGAGAATCATTTTCTGAGACCAATGGGTTAGTGGCATCAATGTTCTATTAAGGTTCTCCTCTGCCACTGCATACTTAACTGGGATCACATTGGTAGGAGTTGGTCTCTGTTACCAAGAACAGTTTCTCTGACGTGTGATCTAGGTAGACAACTTTTCCTGGTGTCTCCGGATCCTTGAACTCATAGATGGTGAGTATTGGGCTAGGTTGATCTGGCACGAATCTCCAAAAGGCTTCCTCTGTTTCTATATTCAAGAATAAGTCTATGCTTTTGTTATCTTGAGGGATCCAATCTGGAGTGATTACTCTAGTCAAGATTGACTTACCTCTGGGTGTTTTCGGTTCTTGTCCTAGGTCTCCTTGTTCTAGGTCTCCTATGTCGTTCTTAGAAATGATGTTTCCAAACTCATTTGTCCTGTCTAGTAAGTTGGTAACCACATACATGGTTCCTTCCTTCTCAATGTATGACTCCTCTTCAAACTTGACCACTGGGTATTCAAGTCCAAAGGGTTGATCTGGATTTTTGAGTTGGACAACTGATCGTCTTAGACCAT